>JBBPPY010000524.1:0-20535 GCA_038092195.1 Leccinum barrowsii
ACGAGAAGAACACGAAGGTCATGGTGACGTTCAATGTGGCAACCGATCTCGACATCGCAAACGGTTCTCGCGGCGAGATCAAAGCAATTATCTTGGACGATCGCGAACAAGTTCTTTCAAGAACAGAAAGGACTTTTCCGTTCGTGCAAGGTGCGGGCTGGTACGGGTTCAGGGTTCGGCGATGCTGCGCGTTTGTGGGAGCCTAGTTTAGGCAAGGTGTAGGGTTGCGCAGCCGAGGTGCTGGTGGCATGTGCGAGGATGAAAGGCACGTGCCGCTGCCATTTCCGCAGCCTGTGTGTAGTGGTAAACGGTAAATGGGCCATTCGCGTAGAAGCGATGGGACTCCGGGTGTGCTTGGGTACAGTTATGGGGGCATGTAAACCCGGGTGTGTAAGCTCAGTGCGCCGGTGTACAGACGCGTGCCTTGATATGGAGGTGAATAACCACGTGCAGTGTGCCGTCGAGCGGGCCAGTCCAAAGGCAAGTGTAGTGGGGGGGAAGGAGGACAAGGGGAGGAAGAGTGAGATATATAATTTTAGTGGTAGAAATCGAAAGAGGAAAACGGATACGGAACTCGCCTCTTTAGCTCGTGAATCTATTGCGAGGCATTTCTGATCGATTATTTTGGATTGAAAAGTTGGAAAAGTTCTCATCTGGGTCGTGCCTCCATTGGTGGGTGGCTAAGTTCACACAGAATCTGAGCATGTCTTGGAAGCGTTCCTCTGGCCGAGTGACTCAGTGCCTGGAACGTGCGACGGGCAGCTTTATTGATCTGTTGCCACGTGAGGTCCTTGTGAGGGAGGAAGACGCGCGTATCCACTCACGATCCCAAGCCGTTGTTGTGGCGTCAGCTCTTCGTGCCGACGCACGATATAGTCCGTCGAAGACCCATTCTCGACCCACGGACACACCATCGCCGGAAACTCTCCATACGCTATGGTCGTCCCGAGCAACGGTATCACATTCTGGTGGTGGAGTCTCAACCAGAGGTTGATCTCCCGACGAAGGCGTTGTCCAAAAGTAAGCTTCCAGCTCTGGAACGATAATGATAACACACCCGCCGTTTTGATTGATCGTCTCCCTGAGCCGTGTACCTTCTAATCACCTTGATGGCGACCTGCGTTGAAACGATGGTGAGTTCAAATCATAGCCATCTAGTCGACACGATGATACAACGCAACTCGCATAGTCTACCCGTTCAGGCGGATAGTACCCCGGTAAATGTCGCCTTGGCTACCACCGGTGACTGTCTTCTGTGACGATAGTGTTTGTGAGATCGTGGGTGGGGTCGGATAGACTGCGTAAGATAAATTCAACTGGAGACGATCCATCTTGAGACATGGTACCCACATTTCCTGTTAAAACTCCCATTTTCGCTTTCGCTGGCTGGGCTGCGTGGTCGCTCAAAAAAATTCAAGAGCTCGACGAAGGTGAGCCATTGTCTGTAATCACAGACTCTGCACGGTTCTTCCCATTTACAGACGGCTAGCGTATACTGTAATGCGTCGATGGACCATCGGAAAATGAGAGGAACTTACGCCTAGAGGTTGTGAATCGGTAATCTGTATAAATGTGTTGAGGGATAATGCCAATCGCAAAGTTTGTTCCAGACGCACCGAACGACCGCAGCGATCAGTGCAACTCCTACACCTCCGACCACACCTCCAGCAATCGCCCTAACGTTTGTGTGAAGACGATAAGCCCGCGCGGATTCAAAGGCGAAGTCGAAATAGGTACAGGGGAAGTTGATGTCGAAAAGAAGAGGCCGCCGATCTGGGAAATGGCCTTTCCGAACATCCTAATGGCCTTGTGTCCAGCCACACCATCACATGTCATCACAGGACCCAAACAAAGTTTAGGCGGCTCCTCCTCCCCGCGCCCATTTCCAACGGCGGTGAATCGCCCCACCATCTCTCCCTAGGCCTCTCCCTCTCCCTCTCCCTCACCCACCCCACGCCAGATCCGTCGTGATGATGCCAACAAGGTCAACGACACGACATCCACGTCGAACGACGTGACGATGGCGTGGCACGGTGCCCGCCTTTCCCTCTCCCTCTTTCTCTCCCTATCCCACCCCACTACGAACGTGTCGCGTCGACTCGAACGGTGCCCGTCTCTCCGTCTTGCTCTCTCTCACCCAACCCACCCCAGTAGACCTCGTCCACGCCGACACGTTCGACTCGACGACGACATCGCGATAACACGAAGACGACAACGCAGTTGCGTACTACGTGCGTATGTGTGTCCCTCCCTCTCTCTGTCCCTCACTCACCCTCTGCCAGACCTCGAACACGCCGTCACCGGACTGCGTCGACACTCGGACGCAATGTGACGATGTGACGACGCGGCGACAGTGCGACAACGGATGCGACTAACACGACGCGATGTCGACCGACAACAACAACAACGCGTCGACAATTGACGAGGATGCGACGACAGCAACGATGAACGCCTTACGTGGCACGGCGACGTTCTGACAACGACGGCACGACGGCAACTGGCAACGCCACAACGACTCCACTCCCACAGGAGGACGCGGACAAGCTACGCTCGTATGCAAATGCAAACGTAAACACACTGCGTTTGCGTGTGTGTTTGCACAAGAGGGTGAGTCGAGGGTCTGCGGGTATTGCACGGCAGGTACGGGTACCGTTGCGGGTCACAAAATCAAGACCCGTACCCGTGAATGCAGGTTGATGCGCTTCGGGAAGTCATGGACATACAGACGGACAAACACATTCGGGCTTCATTTAGAACAAGTTGAGTAGTAAGTTAGTCATTTGTCCTACGGTATCATACTCTTCCATCCATATTGCTGGGCTTGATACATGTGCTTAAGAAAATTGCTAGTGGTGGTGCGTGTGCTTTGACTCACAAGTCTCGCGTGCTACCCAAAAAAGTCTCTCGCTCGGACTTTTTGTGCATTGTGAACGTTATAGTACTACTTCATGAACCCGTACAGTTAATACAAGAAGAACATCCAGATGGATGGTCATGTCGATTGCAGACTGAGCTATAGCTCATCCAAATATAATATATTAGGATCAAAAGACTGGGAAGGTGTAAAGAGATCCCATTAGAGGGTGACCTGGGATGTCCGGGTGAGAAGTCCTCTCAGGCTAGTTTGAAAATCTGCCCTAGTCGGAAATTGCCGACACTCCCGTAAGCTAATCTCCCTATCTATAAGCAGTTTCCAAGCTTGATACTTGTACTCAAGAAACTTACTCACCTCTACCTTGCGACATGTCTTCCGTGGGACCAATATGCACTGAGACAGAGCTCAGGGAATACAAGCACTCTCTTGACGAGTTCTTTATTGACGAACATGCAACAGTTGGTCTTTCTGTGGAACAGATGTATTACCTCAGGGTGCGTTGTATTCTATGTGATTTGAGGCACGAGGAACTAAGGGTTTGAACAGGAACTAGAAGGTCTTATCAAGCGCACGCTCGCACGCATGACGAAGAAAAGCATAGCCTCCCTCAAATTCTCCTGGCCAGCGGGCCAGAAAGAGGCGGACAGATCTGCTCTAAATGTGTGGCTAGCATACTCTCGGGAGAGACAAGGTGTTCTGCTTCAGCACTTGAGCATCCCATCCTTTCTGACGCTCCCTCACTTTCCAAGCGAGACCTGGAAGCACCGGAGAGAAAGGAAGCGTTGTCAAGACCCAAACTGCACCTGAAGGCACCAGAGAGGATGGACATGTCCTCACCACTCCAACCACAGTTCCAGACACCACAGAGAATGAAGGTATTCTATCGACCCAACCAACAGCTTCAGCCGATGGAGAGAACAGAGTTGATTCATCAGATTCATCAGGAACTGTAGTCGCTGAGGTACATAACAAATTCCATCAATTATTACCATCAGCTCATCTTTTCCTTGAAAAGGTTTCTAGTGGATCATCTTCAGCTTCATCTAAGACCAATTCTGTTGCTCTGGCTGAGGTACGTAACGAATGGCATCAATGTTTAGCATCAGCTCAACCGTTTTCAAAAAGGCTTCTGGTAGACCATCATCAGCTGCAATGAAACGTCCCTTGGATGTCGAACATGAGCAACCCCTACCAAAACGGCTGAAGGGATCCAGGGAGGAGCTCCTCCAATTCCATCTCAACATGGTACTTGACATTGTAGAGGACTTGAACCCGGAGGTCAGGGAAGCTGTTAGTCTCTTGACAGTGTCTGTGGATTTGTTTGTCGAAGGTGCAACACCGGATATTGTGACATTCCATCTTGACCGACTGAAGGGATTGTTACCCGCAAATGAAAGATTGTCCAACGCAGTAAATATGCTCAACGGATGTATCAAGCATCTCAAACCTCAATCCAAGTAAGAAATATATTCCATTTCTCTTTATCGTACAATCAGAAATGTGCTAGATTAGTTGACGGGACTGTCGTCGAGTGAAAGTAACTTTGTCAGATGGGACTCGGAATGCATAACTAAGTAAGTCAGTACTGCAAGAGAATTGATATTCAACGTTCAACTGTATGACAGATTACACGTCTACCTATTGCTCTCTAGTCCTACATAGTACACTAGATCTGGCAATGTGCGTATTCAGCGGAATAGAAGTATGAAATGGATGCTCAAGCCGCACAAAACAGGCCCAGGATCCAGTAGCCTAGCCTAGGCTCGACTCAGAATACACACATTGTAGGAAAACTCATGCCTAATAGCTAGTTTTAGCACCGCCACCTTACACCACCGGAACTACCGGAACTACCGGAACTACCGGAACTACTGGAACTACCCTTATTACCTCGAGTTCGAAAACCAATGCAGAAACCCTGAATTGAGTTTTGCGATGCGATCTGCGACATTGACATAAGATCGCGACTCCTTTTCCAGCTGCGATAAATCACATAAAACGGTGCACACGGTGATATTCTGGGACACGAAATACTCAAGGCTCCTCGTAAGACATGCACGAGACGCAGCATCAAAAACACGGTAGACCTATTGCAAAAATTGAAGGGATTATACCTAGTATATATATCTACATCCACTAGATGCCATGAACAGATTCAGAGTCGAGGAAGCTGTATCTATGATTAAAGAGAAGATATGTCCTTTACCCCTGCATTACTCAAAAGCGGTTCACAAATATTTTTCTGTAGGTAAATATATTTACTTCCTACCTCACTAGATCTGGAAATTGGGCCCTTGAAAGGTATCAATTCATGATATATGATCTGGCACGTACAAGTAAACCTTGAAGTTAGAATTCCATTCTCCCTTAGGTAAGACACCTTTTTCCACGCCCTCCCCTAGCCCTCCCAAGTCCCAACCCATCTCCCCCTGAATGAAAACTGGATTCCAAAAATTGGCACCATCATCATGCCTATAGAAAAGTGCTCCTTCACTAGGGAAGAACCCCTCACAAAAACACTTTTATCTGCCATTTTGAATGCAAAAGGTGTCATTCTCATATGTGGTAAGCGATCAATATCCTAAGAAGAGCTGGAGATGTGCATCCTGATCCCCTTGATTTTTTGAGGAGCTGGAATTTCTGTCGAAGCAGGGATACCGGATTTCCGAAGCAAGCAAAAGATCTCTGGGGTTCCAGAACTGGGTACGATGAAATTGAAGGACATGTTCCAACTTTCTATGATCACAGTGAGTAGGAGGATGAATGGGTGGTGTCAAAGAACTAAGGTAATTCTACTATTCAGGATAAGAACCAGAGGCCTTTATTTGGGCGCTTCGTGGCCAGTCTAGCTCAAGCAACGGATGAATGCAAGCCTACTGCGTTTCACAGACTCATGAAAAGACTGGACGAGCAGGGGACTTTGGTGCGGGCATACACACAGAACATCGATGGCCTTGAACACAAAGCTGGACTATCAACATATCATAGAACTCGTCCTGAAGAGGTGCTAAAACCTTTCAAATGCATCCCGCTGCATGGGAGTCTTCGGTACCTATACTGCCCGTCTTGTCAAGCGGTCGAGGAGGAGGAAATATATGAGGGTGAACTCATGCAGGGAATATTTCCACATTGCAGAACTTGTTGGAGAACACAAGAGGAAAGGAGGGATGCAGGTAAGCGAGTGCAGGGAATACCGCTGTTGATTCCGGATGTGGTTCTCTATGGTCAGGAACATCCAGATGGGGAGCGGATCGGAGAATTTGAGCAACAGGATCTCTCTGAAAAACAGATCATAGATCTCTTGCTGGTAGTGGGAACTGGGATGGATGTGATAGGCACGCGGAAGATGATTCGGTCTTTCGCCCAACGGGTTCGGAGGAACCAAACAAATTCAAATCCTGGACCTTGTGTTATCTATCTCAACTTCAATTTCAAGAAACAGAAAAATTGGGAGTCGACTTTTGACACGTGGATTCAGGCAGACTGTCAGCTGGTGGCAAGTACACTGCTGCAAGAATTAGATACTAGGGAACAGGTGAAAACACACGGTCTTAGTGGAAAGGTAGAGCATCATTTATTTTGAAAAGTAACCTCCACAGTATGAAGACTGACGGGCACTTGGAATATATCAGGGAATAGAGTCAGCCTTTGCGGTCAAGAACACAGAAATAATAGACGGAAGACAACGGAAATTTCCCGCATCCGAAACCTTGCTGCCCGAGGTACTGCGGAAAGACCGGAACTCTTTGGTACTAGTAGAGAGTACCGCAGAAAAGGAGTTGCAGGATTCGGCATGCTGTCTACTGCTGGACTTTCACATGCAGTTTGTATTGGACATCGAAAAAGAGAACTCGGAGCTTTCGGAAGCCTTGTATTTGCTTGCTTCCGCAGTCAAGATGGTGGTGAAGTGCCGAAAAGGCTTTACGACTACGGAATTTCACCTGAACAGAGTACAGATATTGGGGAAAGGGAATGCAGAGTTGGAGTTGCATCTCAGGATTCTCACTGAGTGTATAGATATCCTGCGCATGTATGTATGAGTGTCAGTTTTTGTTCACAGAATATGGAAAGCCTGAGTGACAGGTCGCTGAAGAGAAACTGAGGTGCCCGAAGAGTTCCGTTCGGATATCTTTGGACTTGGACTTGGGTCTGTCTGACATGAGAGAGATCGGAGGATTTTGAAGTGGCTTGAAAGACGGGAAAAAATTGTTTCAATTTTATATTCTACATGAAGTCAAAGTAAGATAGGGAAGGAACTATGCATCCTCTGCTTCGAAATCCAAATCCTGTGCGTCCTCTTCTCCCTCCTCTGGTTCGATGTCTTCGACCCTTGGAGGAGGACGAAGTCTGGGCTGACCACCCAGTCGGGCAAACCTGTAAGGATTTATGGCGATCTTTGGGCCTTCCATACGATTTCTGGGAAGAGAGTGCCACTGTCCGGAAGTCATCTTCCGGGTGGACCACATGCGATCACATTCGGTGTGGGGAATCCAAGCCAGGCTGTTGAATTTTCTTCTGAGTTCGCTGCGGACCTCACCAAGCCTCTGCAGTGAGAGGCGGCTGACAAGATTGAGATACATCTGGAAGTACCGAGCCTTTCCGAAGTTCTGACCTACACGTTCGGGAACCTTGGAAGGAAAGAATCTGTCAAAATGCCTGACCCATTTATCCGCAGCAAGGACAGTGTACTGTGCACCATGGAAAGGAAAATCAAGATGCATATAGAGATCCTCGACGCCAAGCTCATGCCTCAATGTTGCTGGGATATTGGTCCATGAACCCTCCGTTTTACTTTTCTTGTTCGGGGATTCTTGGAGAATGTCGAAATAAAACTGTTCCAAAATGACCTGAACTTCATTCTTGAGGGGGTTCTGAGGATCCTCTTGGAACTGGGGTTCATCATCAGCACCTTCGGCCTGACGATTCCCACCACCATTCTGCTGGAAATAGTCCACATCAGGGCCACGAGGGTGTTGGGGATTTGGCAAAGGAAGACCATCAAGACGGGCTGTGAGGGTAGGCAAAGGACGTTCCTCGGGTCTGATGTGACGAATATCCATGGTCTTATTGGAAGAGCGATTGGTAGTGCGTTCGGTATGGCGGGGTTGAGGCCCAATTGCGACATCTGTGGTTCCGATTACATGCAGAAGTTCATTCATGGTTCCCTTTTCGTAAGCTTGAAGGATCAATTGCAGGTCAAAAGCCTTGGAATGGGGTATGCGATAGACATGAGTTCGGGTGTCGGTTACAATATCACATATAAAGTATGTTCCGGCTTCATACATGAGTGGAGCAGTGAGGGCATCTGGGTCATCTGGATCTACATCTTCTTCGGCAAGAACATGTGGGCATGCCTGCTCAGCCAATCTAATGAGACGGTGCACTGGAGTATGATGTGCACCGTTGAGAATCCAGACCATGAGGGCGCCAAGGGCAAGGGAGCTGTCAGAGGAACGATCCTTGCTGGGGGAATTGCAAAGATTGGAAATCACAATATGGACTGCAGCCAGGCGAAGCCATTTGAAGTACCTATATATGAAATTGAGTGAGACAGATGAAACAAAAACACAGAGGAAAAGGAGGATAACAGACCACCAATTCCGAGCCTTTATCTGAATCATGGTTTGGTTGAGAAGGTTAGGGGGGAAATGAGTGAGCACGTCGTCCACGTCCGCCAAGGAAACTCGAACTTCCAGCCTAGCACAACCTTCCTGAGGCCTTTGGTTTGCCTCAGGGTCATCACCGGTGCAAGTATGGATGATTTGGCTTTGCTGTTCCACATCAGCAGTCAGCTTGGCGGACTGCCTGCGATTGAGGAGTTCCGATGCTTTCCGACGGGAAAAGATACCGGTGTGCAGCTGGTAAGAAATTTCCTTTTCTGTGGTGTAGGCCTGGATATACTTAAAGACGTTGGAACGTGAACCTGGTGACCAGCGAAAACCAGCGATATCCTGGAGGTGCATCTGAGGATCAACGTAGAAGGTTTTGCTGCGGGAAATCACTGTTCCAGGATTATCCAGGTCGGGAAGAAGGAAATGGATCAGGGCTTCGTGACCCAGAGCGCGCCATGTGACAACCTTTCCGGGAACTCCGAACTCCAATCCGATGTCTATCAACCATTGATTCCGGTTGACAGCTTCCAAGTCCAGTACTCTTGTAAGGTCCTCCAAAGCGACCACACGCTCATGGGCAGGACTTGGGGCAGCAGGATCATTCTCCAAACGTCCATCTTCATCGGCAGGATTGAAGTTAAGGTTATGTACAGTCGCAGCCTTCCAACCGCGAAGCTCATGGCCAAAATATGCGTCTTTGAAGTTATCGCCAAGGTCTTCAAGAGCCCTGAGGTACAAACGAGAAAAATCGCCCATTAGATGGGCAGGTACGTCGAGGCTTCGAAAATGCAGACGACCAGCATGATCCCGACCGGTGTCCAAAGCGGTCTGGTAGTTGGGAGGCCAGTGGGTAGCTTGATTCCGCATGAGATTGCGAATGGTAGGAAGGAGGCAACGATTGTAGATCAATTCTAAGCTGGCAGTTGGGATTTTCCTGCTTTGTAGGGCGGAATACATTCGGGGAAAGAAAACTCGTACAACCGATCGATTGGCGACCTTTCCAAGGGCAATATTGGGGATGGAGTGCATTGGCGCATATATGGCATTTCGCTAACGTAGGTTGAGTAAATACAGATAAGAAAGAGACAGGCAGCAAAGACTCACATTACGATCGTAAGCAATAGAGGTGACATGGTTACTGGTCGTAAGGGTATCTCTAAAGGATGGGACAGGCCAGACCGTCAGAGGAACTAGGTAAGGTAGAGTCTTCGTAGTCCCAATCAAAGAGTCGTAATCGCGGGTGGTAGTTACATCCTCGATATCGGATTGACCTTGAGTCACATTCAAAGTGACGCTGCGCTGTTCCTCCCTTTCCAAACCACGTCTACCTGCAAGGACAAACTTGAGAAAGGTTTGTTCATCATCTGGATCTTGCGTATTTTTCATTTGGATAAAATATCTAGCAGCTTCCCGGACGAATTGAGACAGAGTAAACTGTACAGGCTCATCCTCGCGGTCATCTGGATATGGTCGCATAGGCATCCTGCTGCGTGGTGATGGAATTAAAGTTTGGGGTGTTTTCTGAGGAAAAAAAGTGGTGTGGGCTCGATGGGGCTTCCAGAGAAAATATCCCTAGATCTGGTTTAGGTGATGGAGCTGGAATGTTCCAAAGGTTTCGCTTACAGAAGGACCTGAGATTTTTGGGGTTAAAAGCAAACTTTACGTTCATTATTTATTTATTTTACAGAAAGGATTCACTTCCTTCATCAGGTTCAATGGGAAGGACATTGGAGTCATGTGGGATAGACAAACATTGAGTATGTACATCATATTATTGCGGTTAAACCTTTCCCCACATCTCTCAAGGAGTACGAAGCAGCTGCTTGTTACTGTTACATCAAGTCTAGATACATTAAAATGAGGGTATAAATATATGTGCTCTTATTGAGTAACAGGTATTTGGTGGATATTTTAGAGTTCTAGGTTGTTCCGGCTGTTCCGGCTGTTCCGGTGTTTCCGGTGTTTCCGGTTATTCGAGACTGGAGTTGGTGTAATCCCATCACCAAAGCTTATCAGTTCATTTCCTTATATCTCCCCTTGAAGCATGCATCCATATACCTCTTAAAAGACCTGGTTAAAACGATAGAAAATATCCTAATAAGGGAGAAAGATGGGGCCTCAGACATCAGGCACCAGTATACCAATATAGTCCTAGTTCCTCGGGTAAAATTTACTTTGCCAAGTCAGTTTGAAAGCTACGCAGGACAAACTAGCTTAGTCCATAAATCTCTTCACACCCATCTGCATCCAAAGAACATGCCTTCCTTTGCCATCAGCACTGCCTTGCTCATTCTGGGAAACACTGAGGGCCTGCCTTGGACAAGCTCCACCTGGCAGGAGAACACAAAAGTCTACGGTTTACCTTGGGAGATCGTACCACATTCTGCTCCTGACACACCTACTCCCAATGTGCCATCCTGGACCACTCAAAGGGCTCAAACTGTGGAAGCCTACGCAAGAAACCTTTGGTTATCTGATGATAAATCCAAGTACTCCGCCTCATCAAGTGACAACAATAGTGTTGGCCGCTCTCAATGGAACAACTGGGTACAAAAGAACTGGACCAAGAGGTGGAACATGAATAGTAGGATTGACCAAGTGTTCATTGAGCACAAGTGTTCACCTTACGAAGTCATGATTCGGAACAAGAAAAACCCACGGAAGGTATATCCTTGAGGTCTTTTGTATCCAACGCTGTGATATCTAAATATTAGTTAGCTGCCCACTTTGGAGAATTCCCAAGTTGCAAATGTCATTCTCCTGCCCCTTGCACATGCTCTCTTAGGCGAATCAGCTTTTGAAGAAGATGAAAACACGTTTCTAGTTCAGGAAGTCAAGGAGTTCCTCGATTCCTTGATTGTCCAGACTTGGCAGAGATACCGAAAGTCTGTGAACCGGGATACAAATACGTTGGAAGTGGAGCAGGTGAAGCTGGAGAAGGACTGGACTAGTGAGTTGCACTTTATATGCAAGACGTCAACTATGCTTTTCTAACTCACCTTCTAGATATCACTCAAGAAGGCGCCTCCCCTACTATAGATACCATAAGACCATATCTGACTGGGCTCCGGAAGGTCATCAAAATCCTGACACGTTATAAAGATGCGGAGAGTGTGAAACAGCTTCAAGACCAGAGGAGTAAGCTGGATGCCATGCTGGAAGCAGCTCAGGATGATGAGTCCAAGGGGGAAGGAGAGGAGAGTAAGTAAAGTACGAATGTGATCAACGGCAGGAAAACTGACTTGTGATGATGTCCACTATGACGCAGAGCTTCCAAAAGTCCTCAAAGATGCACTAAAAAAGTTGGCTTCTGAGAAAGAAGTCCAGGAAGTCCAGCAATTGATTAAATCAACTCTGGAGAACTTAGAAGGAGAGGACAACAATTCCCGCGTGGAACTTCCGGAAGGCCCCGGAATAGACTTCGCTTGGACCGAGGGAACAGAATCTCTTTCCGGGCTTTCCGAAGAACAACTGTGGTCTTGTTTGGGCCTCCAAGATCATAAACTCCCCTTTTTCCAGGAGTACGCTGACCCTGATGGTACCATCGAACCTTGGAGTAACGAAGGCGAGAAATGGTTGGCCTCAGAGAGCAATACTCGGGACCTGGTACAACCTCGGTGGCATCAACTGGTCGGTATTTACAGAATGCTGGAGAGAGCTTTCGACGGTGAACCAGTCTTGCTGATGGATGGGGTGGGAATTGGAAAGACTTTTCAAGTCATAGGATTTATTGCATGCTTGGCCTACTATCGCCATTACTTTGAACAGAAGAATGAATTTCCTGGTAGTTTTGGTGGGTTTTTGTTCTTATCACGTTTTTTTTCTGCCGATTCACCTGAGATTGGACATTTTAGGCGATAAGAAATGGCAAGGAAAACAAGGAAACATTCCGAGCAATCCTTTCGTCATAGTATGCCCCGTAAACCTCCATTACCAGTGGACAAGAGAGATCGAGAGATTCCTTAAGCGGGGCACGTTCGACTTGTTTCCCTACACAGGAAAGCTTGGTAGTCGCAAGAGTTGGTGGACAGACATTTTTACCCAGAGCCGACATGAAAATTGCCACAGAATAGTACTGGCTACCGAGAGCGTAAGTCTATCCTTTTATTGTCTTCACCAAGTTCTTTGGTTCCGATCTCGGGTTCGTTTCCTTTGCTCAATCCAAAATTTCCCAGGCCCTCCAAGATGACGCTTCTAACCTTTTCATGGATATGATTCGGAAAGTTGGAGATCAACCACAAAAGAGCAGTTATTATTCATCTCGTGTCTCCACCACTCTTTACAACCACCAGTACCTTGCCTTCATTATGGACGAGGCTCACACAGCGCGCAAATTGAACAAGTTGCACAGTGCTGCTTATGCTCTTCGGGCTAATTCCTCCAGCATGATTGCCATGACTGCTACCCCAGTCCTGACAAAATTACAGGTGAGATTTACTCGCTTATCCTTCCAATACCCTAACATCCCTCTAGGATTTGTGGATTATTGGTCACCTCTTGGGCTTAGCTGCCTGTGCAGAGAACGCACAATTTGTCCAGATGACCCGAGAATTGAGCCGTGCACAAGCCAGAGACCGGAAGACCGAACGCGAATCTGAGAATGGAGCAGAACAACTTCACAATATTCTTGCAGGATCCGAGGCCCATGACCCCACAAAGACGGAGCTCTATCCAAAGCTTCAGAAATACATTCCAATATTGAGAAATATCTTCTCTGGAAATGTAATCCGTCGTAGCTTAGATTCTGTGGACGATGAAGGAAACAAGATATCCGGCATGGCACCTTACTGCGAGCATGTGATGCTCCTGGAACTACGAGAATGGGAGAAGCAAGTGCTAACCACACTCACGCGTCAATTGGTGGACGAGACCCCCCTCACCACAGTAGTAGGAACAGGAAAGGTGAGATAAAATGAGTTTTTTGTATCCTCTGCGCAAACCTGGGCCTCCAGGTCCAGATGTCTCTTTTTCTCGGGTTCTACTCCGGAACCCAGCTTTCCGATCGCTTCCTAAAACAAGTCTTTGGTTTTTCCCTTAATCCATACTGATTCATTTGTTTAGAACTTTTACATTGAAATCCGCCGTGGACTGCTGCACCCTCGTATGAATCCTCATTCTACCGGAGAGAGTTGGCAAAAACCCAAAACTCTCGATGAATGGACCACAATAGCCTCCACCAAACTCGATATCCTTGCAAAGATAGTCCACCATCACCTGAATAAGGACAATGCGTCGCCACTATCAATTCTTGAAGATGGCCAAACCCTTCACTCAGACACCCCAGCGATGGTTCAGAATCCCGACCTTGCAGAATGCGATCGCATAGTCATCTTCTCAGCTTTCCCTTCTTCCAATGCTGCCATACGTGATGTAAATTCCTGTTCATCTACAGTAACCTTTTATCAACTTGACTCACCACATCCATCTAGGTGTTGGCTCTATATGGCGTAAAGACTGTGGAGTTGCATGGAAAAATCACTCAAAACAAAAGGAAGTTAATTCTAAAGGAATTCAGATCATCTAGTCGTCAATCCGGCCCACGTGTTTTGATACTCTCCATGGTTGGAGCTGTGGGCCTCAATCTTGCATGCGCTAACATTATGATCATTGCTGTGGGCCACTCCTCTTTCTAACCTGTATATATCATTTTTACGTTTTTTTTATTGGAAAACAGGACACCTTGTGGTCAGCCCTTGACGATGAACAATTGCGCGGTCGTATATATAGGTTCCCTCAAAAGAAACAAGTTCACTTCTACCGGCTTGTCGCTCGTGGGACCCCAGATGTTTTCCTCAACAACATCGCATTCGACAAAGGTTTACTTCATCTCGCCTTTGTTGGCATGGATGACAACACATGTTCGTATCCTTGATTATATAAATCTTCGCTCACTTAAACCGTGATATAATACCTACAGTGTCCTTGTTCCAAGGTAAAAGTGAACATTCCCCGGTCACCGGGTTTGATTCCGATGTTTCCGACTCGGAACAGACCCGGAAGGACCCGGCCCAGAAACCTGCCGGAAGGACCAAAACTTCCACTTCTAAAAAGTCTTCTGGACCTTCTGTGGGTACTTCAAGGAAACGTGAAGCACCTGCCTCTCCACCTAAGAACTCTGAAGCAAAATCCAAGAAGGCCAGGAAAGGCAAGGGAAGGGAAATACCTCAACTCTCGGCACCAGTGAACAATACAACCTCAGATTCTACTGCTGTTCGCGACAACCCTTCCATAAAAGTCTCTCATTCCACTATCATCCCAGATACCTCTCAGCTACCTACACAAAGTCGACTTCCATCCCCTTCCACTCTGCCTCCTTCTTCGCCTGCCATGTCTTCACCACAATCATCATCTCCCTCTTACTCTAGTCTATTTGGAGGCCAGGATGCAGGTGGTGAGGGAGACATTTGGAATGATTCTGATGCAAAACATCTGGTACAGGTTATGGAACGGGATCACAGCTTCAAGAAGGGATCAAGATCGGAAGATGCGGAAGAATTTAATTTCAAAGATATCCGTTTTTCTTCACCTTTCCTTGATCCTCCAAGCTTCCCCTCATCTCCACAGCACAATATCTCATCATCTCCACCATCCCAGGAACTTTTATTTCCTAAGACCAAGGCATCTGTGAATCCAGGTGTTCGTGCACGCCAACCTACACGCCAATTGAGGATGGAAAATGCTTCCTCTAGTTCCCACCATTCTGAAACCATAGAAGAGATTGGGGGGACTCCACTAATTCCCAGTGCTATGGGTCGTTTCAAAAGTATCCCAGTGAAACGTGGAAAGGGGAAACAACGGGGGTAGAATAGGTAGATAGTAAACTTATCATGTAGCACTAATAGTGCTTGAATCGCAAAGAGCACAGAAATCCGAACGAGTAATAAGGGTAGAAAATTCTGATTATTGTGATTACACGTAGGACATGTTTATACTTTATATTTCCCATTTCACCAAATTTTCGAGTCAAAGGATTTTTTTCATCTATTTACAGCTGTCAGAAGGCCCAGAATATTTTCCAACTATAGGTTCAATAACTTGTAGAAGAATAGGATTGTGACCCTTCAAGGAAGTCCAAGACTTGGAAGTGTGAAAGGCTTCCAGACTTTCCGACACTCTTCATATTCGGGAAGATCCGGAAGTGTATAAAAGAAAATGAGCCAAAAATAGACCTTGGTGTGCATGCGGCCTTCCAGGAAGCCCATGCACAATGCAGCTATCACAAAAAATAGGGGTTGTGACCTATTGTGTATGTGGCCTTCCAGGACGCCCATGCACAATGCAGCTATTACAAGCTTCCAGACTTTCCAACACTCTTCCAGATTTGGGAAGAGTGGGAATTTGTAGGATTGACTGCAGTGTGCATGTGGACTTCCAGGACGCCCATGCACCCTGCAGCTGTCACAAAAATAGGGGTTGTGACCCATTGTGTATGTGGCCTTCCAGGACGCCCATGCACCGTGCGGCTGTCAAAAATATAATATGGGCTATGACTGTAGTGTGCATATGGCCTTCCAGGAAGCCCATTATCCACTATGCAACTGTTACAAAAAATCAGAGTTGTGACTATGTTGTGTATGTGGCCTTCCAGGACGCCCATGCACAATGAGGCTTCCAGACTTTCCAACACTCTTCCAGATTCAGAAAGAGTGTTATAGGGGTTGTGACCCATTGTGTATATGGCCTTTAAGGATGCACATGCACCATGCAGGTGTTGAAAATGCAATAGGGGCTATGACTATAGTGTACATGTGGCCTTCCAGGATGCCCATGTACAATGCAACTGTCACAAAAAATTGGGGTTGTGACCTGTTGTGTATATGGCCTTCCAGGACGCCCTTGCAGTGTGCAGCTGTCACAAAAATTATTAGGGGCTCTCATTATGGTGTGCATGTGGCCTTCCAGGACGCCCTTGCACTATGCAGCTTCACAGCCCCTATTTTTTCTGGAGACCTGCACAGTACATGGGCTTCCTGGAAGGCCACATGCACAACGAGTCTTTAGCCCCTATTTTCTTGTGACAGCTGCATTGTAAATGGGCATCCTGGAAGGCCACATGCACACTAGTCATAAATCCTATTGTATTTTCAACACCTGCATGATGCATGGGCGTCCTGGAAGGCCATATACACAATGGGTCACAACTCCTATTTTCTTCTAACAGCTGCATGGTGCATGGGCTTCCTGGAAGGCCACATGCACACCACAGTCTATAATTTTATGAACACTGATTTCTATCTACAAAAATTTCAATCTTTCCGTCTGGAAGAGTGTTGGAAAGTCTGGAAGCCTCATTGTGCATGGGCGTCCTGGAAGGCCACATACACAACATAGTCACAACTCTGATTTTTTGTAACAGTTGCATAGTGGATAATGGGCTTCCTGGAAGGCCATATGCACACTATAGTCATAGCCCATATTGTATTTCTGACAGCTGCACGGTGCATGGGCGTCCTGGAAGGCCACATACACAATGGGTCACAACCCCTATTTTTGTGACAGCTACAGGGTGCATGGGCGTCCTGGAAGGCCACATGCACACTACAGTCATAACCCCTATTTTTTTGTGACAGTTACATGGAAAGCTAGGACACAAGTGGCCTTCCAGGACGCCCATTGGCACCATGCAGCTGTCACAAAAATAGAGGTTGTGACCTATTGTGTAGGTGGCCTTCCAGGACGCCCATGTACAATGACAGCTGCACACCATAGTGAGAGCCTCTATTAAATAATTAAATATTAAATATTTTTTATGACAGCTATATAGTGCATGGGCGTCCTGGAAGGCCACATACACAATAGTGCAGCTGTCACAAAAATAGGGGTTGTGACCTATTGTGTATATGGCCTTCCAGGACACCCATGTACAATGCAACTATCACAAAATAGGGGTTGTGACCTATTGTGTACTATGTGGCCTTCCAGGATTCCTATGCACCATGCAGCTGTCACAAAAATTGTTAGGGATTCTCATTATGTTGTGTGTGTGGCCTTCCAGGAAGCCCATACACTATGCAGCTGGCACAAAAAATTATTAGGGGCTCTCACTATGGTGTGCATGTGGCCTTCCAGGACGCCCATGTACAATTGTACAATGCAGCTGTCAGAAGCTTCCAGACTTTCCCACACTCTTCCAGATTTGGGAAGAGTGGGAATTTGTAGATTGACTTCAGTGTGCATGTGGCCTTCCAGGACGCCCATGCACCCTGCAGCTGTCACAAAAATAGGGGTTATAACCCATTGTGTATATGGCCTTCCAGGACGCCCATGCACTATGCTGCTGTCATAAAAAATAGGAACTCTCATGCAACTGTCACAAAAAATAGGGGTTGTGACCTATTGTGTATGTGGCCTTCCAGGAAGCCCATGCACAATGCAGCTGTCACAACCTTCCAGACTTTCCGACACTCTTCCAGATTTGGAAAGAGTGGGAATTTGTAGATTGACTGCAATGTGCATGTGGCCTTCCAGGACGCCCATGCACCCTGCAGCTGTCACAAAAATAGGGGTTGTGACCCATTGTGTATATGGCCTTCCAGGACGCCCATGTACAATGTAACTGTTACAAAAAATAAGGGTTGTGACCTATTGTGTATGTGGCCTTCCAGGACGCCCATGTACAATGCAGCTGTCACAAAAATGGGAACTCTCACTATGGTGTGTATGTGGCCTTCCAGGAAGCCCATGCACTATGCAGGTGTCACATAAATAGGAGCTTTCACTATGGTGTGTATATGGCCTTCCAGGAAGCCCATGTCTCATGCTCAGCTGTCAGAAAAATAGGGGATCTGACAGTGGTGTGCATGTGGCCTTCCAGGAAGCCCAGGATTCATATGTATGTCAATCAGTAAAATAACTAATCACCCTAGAAACTACCCTAGGACAGCCCATAACCTCCATGAAGGTTGACCATGTGGTTCTGCTGTTCCTCTGGCCAATCTATTCACACATTGCTGGGGCCCAGAAACTCCAACTAGTTTTCGTATGTGTGAAAGATTCATCTCAGTCTTTACTGTAAACCACTGGCAAGTCACAATTATTTCTCCCTTTTACTACTAGCTAAGCTATGATTCAGTGTAGTTGAAATCACAAATCCTCACTTCATGTTCTTCCCCACATCCATGCCACCACATTATTCTTTGCAGCCAGACCAATGGCTGGTCAATCTCTATCGACTGCTGCAGACACTCAACTCCATAAGCTTGAAGCAAGCTGGTACAGGATCCACAATACAATTTTGACCCACTATTTCTCATATACCATTCAAGGTCAGTACACAATCTCACCATGTTTGATTAATATCTCAAGAACACAACTGCTAATTTTCATAATTAGTAACTCAAAATGATCATAGGAAAGGTGTCTATTTTATGGTAACATCATATATTCAAATATATGATTTCCATTTTGACACTTAATTCAAAAAAATGGGTCTATAGTTAATGATTGCAGCTTTGATATGTCTCCTACCCATTCAACTGCATGATCTTCAAGAAAATAGTAACCCCAAAAGGTGCTTTTAATAGAAACAAAGAGACTCAGAGGTATTGACTTTAGTTCAGATGGAGTGTCAAGGGATGGTAAAAAAAGAGAGAGATTCCATCTCCAAGCAGCGGTGTTTCAACCAGCTCTTGCAGGTACTGGTAAGTGTATCCAAAGCTTGTTTGGATTCTAATGAAATGTAATTCTTTCTTCCCAATTCTTTCTCCTTCTCAGCTTTGAAAGATGCTCAGGCAGCTTGACACTTGGTGTGAGTCATTTGTATCTTGGGCTCAAATTCTTCTTCGTCCTGATTCTCTTCATCCTCATCCCCCTCCTCATCTATCTCATCCTTATTATCTTTAGCCAACTTCAGGGTAGCCTTTGCCTTGCCTTTCTCCCTCTGGGATGATGCAGCTCTTTTTCTTTTTGGCTGAGGAGGACTGAAGAACTTTTTCATAGCTGTATTTGTTGGTGGTCTAGGTGGAACTCCACAAGTATCCATATTAAATTCCAACTGAAAGAATACTGGAAATTTGTCAAATGGTACAATGCAAAGCTATCATTATTGAATTTAATGGTGATGTGGATGAAAGAAAAAAATGAATAACATACTACAGCACAGGCAAGTAGGTGTTTATCCTCAATAATGGATTTGTGGCACATGATGGATCTTTGTATTTCTATACTTGCAGATGCATAAGTCAAGAGGGTGCTATGTGCTTGATTGAATTGACACAAGGGGGAAAACCAGGAAGCTTCTTTAGCTTTGTATTCTCTGGATCAGTGGTTCTCATGCTTCTGATGATGTACCATAAGAAAGCCACCATGCCAGGAGCATTGTCGAATGGTGGCTCTATTGCTTGGCAGATTGTTTTTTGCATTTGCTGCCAGGTGTATTCTGTTGTGGCTGGGAATAGCATTAATTTTGAAATAGTTAGAGAAGAATGACAATCATTTTCGTCTTCCATGTCCACTTTGAGATTCTGGAGTTGGCTTCTAGCTTGATGACACACAAGCTGTGGACCTTCTGTCTTTTTGCTTGCATCAACATCTTGGATGCCACGTTTCCTCCTAAGTATGGACAAAGGGCCCAAGTCTTTTTCCACTGTTAGAGTTTCAGCATGATCAACTGCACAATTATGCAAATCTGTCATATACCTGATGTTATGGCCTTTAGTGCCCATGGATCAGGGATTTTTGAACTACTGCCTTCTCCTAGCTCCTCATCGCTATCCTCGATAATTGCCTTGGATGTGAACTTTATTTCTGCATGTCATGGATGAATGTCAATGGTATGAGTGTTATGGAAAAACATGATTCTCTCACTGTTCTGTTGCTGTTGAGCTGCCACTTTTTGTCCACAAGCAGGGATTGCTCTTGTACTAAGAAACGAGGAGCAAGACTGTGTTACAATCTCTTCTCTCTTCATTTTCTGCTTTTCGAAGTCACGTGACCTGCTTAGTCAGCATCACGTGATCACTTTTATACTTCACCTTTCGTCTCTCACTTTTTACTTTTCAAAGTCACATGACTTGCACAGCCATAGGTCACATGACTTATCCTGGTAGC
>JBBPPY010000525.1:0-20460 GCA_038092195.1 Leccinum barrowsii
CCGCTAGTACTGGATGTGCGCATATCCGATGGTACTCCATGTGCGCATATCCGCTGGTATTGGATGTGCGCATATCCGATGGTACTCCATGTGCGCATATCCGCTGGTATTGGATGTGCGCATATCCATTGGTAGTGAATGTGCGCATATCCGATGGTACGCCATGTGCGCATATCCGATGGGACTGGATGTGCGCATATCCGCGGGTGGTGGATGTGCGCATATCCGATGGTACGCCATGTGCGCATATCCACTGGTAGTGAATGTGCGCATATCCGATGGTACTCCATGTGCGCATATCAGCTGGTATTGGATGTGCGCATATCCGCTAGTACTGGATGTGCGCATATCCATTGGTAGTGAATGTGCGCATATCCGATGGTACTCCATGTGCGCAGATCAGCTAGTACTGGATGTGCGCATACTAATCAATATCATCTGACATCCAGTTCTAAATCACTCCCAATCTGGAACATATGCTTGACACATGATGCATTGACACGTATACAATAAGACAGAAGCGAAATATGGATCATACTAGGCGGAGGCGGCATCGTCCACTGCCATATCACCGTTGCCGCCGAGATCTTCCTCCTGACCCTCTGCCGCGCCTATCTCTTCGCCCTCCGTCTCCGTCTCCTTTCCCTTTCCCTTCCCCTGCATCTCCGCAATCTCCTTCGCCCTCTCCGCCTTCTCCGCGTCCTCCACCTGCTTCTTCTCCTCCTTCTGTCGCTTCTCCGCCGCCTCCGCCGCCTTGGCCTTTACCCCCTCGCCATCGCGACTCGAGCCTTGTACGAACTCACCACTGGCGTAGGCGGTCAACACCTGCGCAATGTCCCTTTGCGACTCCGCAAGGTCCGATTGCGATTTCGCAATGGCCTGGAAGGCCAGCGCGATGTCGAGGAGCGCGTTGGTGGTGAGGTTGTCCCGCTCAATCCTCTGCGCCTCCTGGCTCTTCCAGAGCTGCTGCAGCTCGCTTCCTATCTCCACCAGCATCCCGATGGCGTCACGGTTGTTCGCCGCGGCCTCCCTGAGCGGGCGGGGGACTAACTCTTCCCCTTCGTCTTCATCTTCGTCTTCTTCCTCGTCTTCGTCTTCGTCTTCGTTCCTCGTGCTCGTTCCGCTGATATCCGTCATGGCGCCAGTGCGGGCGTGCTTCTTCGACACAGCAGGCTTGAGGGTTGAAGGGTCCGCCCTCTTCCGCTTGATGGTCCGCACGGCGTCGGAGTCGGCGTTCTTGTTGCCGCTCCAGCTGCACTTCTTGCGGGCGGACTGGCAGGGCACACACGAGGTGGCCTTCTTGGCTCCCCTCTTCGCCTTGCACTCGCTAGGCTGGCCCTGCTGGACGCAGCGGTCGCAGGGGTTGGAGGCGGAGGCGTTGGCATCCATATCGGCGTGGATGATGGCCGTCCAAGCCTTGCGCTCCTCCAACTCGCGGCGGCGGGTTTCCATCGCGCGGGCCTCCTCCGCCAGCCTCCTCTCCTCCGCGTGTGCCTCGCGGAGCAGCCTCGCCTGCTCCTCCTCGCGGCGCTGCGTCTCCTCCTCCTCCTTGCGGCGCTGTGGCATGGGGATAATTCTGTGTCAGCGAATGGCTAGGTTCTCGAACCATTCGTACTCACCTCCTCGGCCCTCTCCAACCTCCGCTTCTCTTTGAACCTTCTTTTTTCCTCCTGCCTCTTGACCTCCCTGGTCCGCAGCTCCGCCTTCTTCGCCTCTGCGACCTGCTCCTCGTCTTCGGAGTCGCTGACTAGCGAGGCGTCGGGCATTGTGCTCCAGTCGGGCTTCTTTGGTGGATGGGGGGCCATGGTGGAAAGGATCGTGATTGGGGGGTGGGAGGGTGGGTTGTGTGTGGTGTGGTGGTGTGTGGTACTGAGAGGAAGAGAGTGGGTTGAGCGGAAGACGCGACAGAGTGCGGCCTTATATATAAAAGTCCACAAGTCCACACGTTTTGGAACTCCGCCGTTGCCGTGTGGACTTGTGGTCGCGAGTCGCGAGTCGCAACTGGCCACATCACGTGACATACATACATGCGCCTGACATTGCAGAGCGAATAATTGCCAAGTGCCACATCGGACATCAGTAAAGGTATACCATCGGAGCATGCAGTACAATGTTATGTGATGAAGACAGCGGGCATGGGGCCACTTTGCAAGAGTGCGCAAAGGAGTCGACTGACGCATCGGACAAGAGCGGAGATGATATTGAGTAACGGTGTAAATTGTTGCGGACATGCCCTTCCAGGGTCGGAGCTACTAGGGGTCGGAGGACAGAGGTTGTGAGAAGCGGAGGTGAATATATGGAATCATTGAGTGAGATGGCATTGAGCGGACCTAGTGCTGGCCCGTCGGAGCTACCTTCTCACCAGCTCTGCCGACTGAGTAAGTTGGAGATGCTGCGGAGAAACTTGTCACTCACATAGAGTCTTTGCGCATTTCATAGACGTTGTACCATGCGGGATATTAATACATTTCCTCGCTACAATTTACATACATACTAGTCAATGACCGACGCACGCGCCCTCCCCTTGCCTGTCCCTTTCTCCTTCTTCCCCTTCGCAGGCTCCTTCGCCTTCTCCGCTCCCTGCTTCTCTGCTTCCTCCGCCTGTGCTGCCCCCCGTCCGCCAGCTGGACCTCCGCCGTCCCTACTCGAACCCTGTACGAACTGTGCGTCGGGTGGGCTGTGGCGGAGGGCCTCCGCGAGAAGGGTCTGGGACCTGGCTAGGTCCGCCAAAGCGCGGTTGGTCCGATCGTCGACCCGGACCCTCTCCTTGTGCCAGCACTTCAGCAGCTCCATCTCGACCCTCTTCGCCTCCATCTGGACCCTCTGCCAGTACCTATCCTCGTCCAACCTTCGGAGGATCTGCTCCCCCAGCTCCGCCATCAAGAGGCAACCGTCCCGATCGTTCGCGAGGGGCTCGCGGGTCCGTTGGTCGGCCATGTCCACCTCCATCTCCACCTGTATGTCCTCCTGGTCTGATTTGCGGCGCTGTGGAACATGAGCGAAGACCATCATAAACAGGGAACGAGTGAGTCACCAGGTGCCTCTGTAGTCTCCTCTCCTCTTTAAATCTTTTCCTCTCCTCCTCCACCAGCTTCTTTCTGCGAGTCTTCTCCAGGTCCTTTTGTTGTTCTACTGCAGGCTCTCCTTCGGAGTCGGAGAAGAGTTCCTCGTTGGTGGCGGAGCGCCAATTGCGAGGAGGTGGTGGAGGGGTAGCCATGTGGAATGAAAAAATGGGGAATGATGGGACGGAATGGATGTTTGTCGAAATGGAGACAGGATGGCTGGGTGTTTTGTATACGATGATATTCGTAAACTCAGCGAAGGTTATGCATAGAAGCTACGACCTCGTGGCGTACACGTGTTAATCGCACTCACACGTGGATAATATAATATCCGATTAGACATGCGCATATCCGATGGTAGTGAATGTGCGCATATCCGATGGTGGTGAATGTGCGCATATCCGATGGTAGTGAATGTGCGCATATCCGCTGGTACTGGATGTGCGTATATCCTATGGTACTCCATGTGCGCAGATCCGCTAGTACTGATCCGCTAGTACTGGATGTGCGCATATCCACTGGTAGTGAATGTGCGCATATCCGCTAGTACTGGATGTGCGCATATCCGATGGTACTCCATGTGCGCATATCCGCTGGTATTGGATGTGCGCATATCCATTGGTAGTGAATGTGCGCATATCCGATGGTACGCCATGTGCGCATATCCGCTGGTACTGGATGTGCGTATATCCGATGGTACGCCATGTG
Organism: Leccinum barrowsii; assembly: GCA_038092195.1. Lineage (NCBI taxonomy): Eukaryota > Fungi > Basidiomycota > Agaricomycetes > Boletales > Boletaceae > Leccinum > Leccinum barrowsii. The sequence goes on from JBBPPY010000525.1 coordinate 3,771, forward strand.
CGCAGATCCGCTAGTATTGGATGTGCGCATATCCGATGGTACTCCATGTGCGCATATCCGCTAGTACTGGATGTGCGCATATCCATTGGTAGTGAATGTGCGCATATCCGCTGGTATTGGATGTGCGCATATCCGATGGTAGTGAATGTGCGCATATCCGATGGGACTGGATGTGCGCATATCCGCGGGTGGTGGATGTGCGCATATCCGATGGTACGCCATGTGCGCATATCCACTGGTAGTGAATGTCCGCATAACCGCTATTACTCCATGTTCGAATATGCTATGGTAGTGGATGTGCGCGTATCCGATGGTAGTGTATTTGCGCATATCCTATGGTACACAATGTTCGTATATCCGATAGTACTGGATGTGCGGATATCCGCTGGTACTCCATATCATACTAATAACATATATAGCATTATGTGACAATGAATCGAAATCAGGACATACTCGAGAACGATGCATGCATGCATTGAAACGTAGAATATGTGAGAGGACGCAGATGACAGAAGAACTATACTATGTACTACGCGAAGGCGATCTAATCCATTACGCCATCTCCTTCGCCGCTGACAACCTCCTCCTCCTGTCCCTCCTGTCCCTCCTGTACGTTTTGCGCGACTTCCTCTTCGTCCTCCGTCTGCGTCTGCGTCTCCTTGCCCTTGCCCTTGCCCTGCGTCTCCGCGGTCTCCCTGGCCTTCTCCGCCCTCTCCGCGTCCTCCGCCTTCTGACGCTTCTCCGCCGCCTCCGCCGCCTTGGCCTTTACCTCCTCGCCATCGCGACTCGAGCCTTGCACGAAGTCCCCACTATCGCGGGCGTTGAGCACCTGCGCGATCTCCCTCTGTGCCTGCGCAAGGAACACCTGGGACTGCGCAATGGACTGGAAGGCCCGCGCTATGTCCCGGAGCGCGGCGGACATTTCGTTGTCCCGCTCCGTCCTCTGCTCCTCCTGGTTCTTCCAGAGCTCCTTCAGCTCCGTTCCCATCTCCACCATGATCCCGATGGCGTCGCGGTTGTTCGCCGCGGCCTCCATGAGCGTGAGGGGGACCAAGTCATTGTCTTCTTCGGCTTGGTCCTCCTCGTCCTCCTCGTCTTCATCTTCGTCCTCGTGCCTCGTACTGGCTCCGCTGACGTCCGTCATGCCGCCAGTGCGGGCCCGCTTCTTCGACACCGCAGGCTTGAGGGTTGAAGGGTCCGCCCTCCTCCGCTTCATAGCCGGGGCGGCGTCGGAGTCCGCGTTCTTGCTACCGCTCCAGCTGCACCTCTTGCGGGACGATTGGCAGGGCACACACGAGGTGGCCTTCTTGGCGCCGCTCTTCGCCTTGCACGCGCTGGACTGGCCCTGCTGGACGCAGCGGTCGCAGGGGTTGCTGGTGGGGGTGGTGTTGGACTCCTTGTAAGCCCGGCGCTGCTCCCTTACGAGGCGGATGCATTCCGTCATCTTCGCATCCGCCAACCTTTTCTGCTCCGCCTGGGCCTCGCGGAGCTGCCTGGCCGCCTCCGCCTCGCGGCGCTGCCTCTCCTCCTCCTCCTTGCGGCGCTGTGGAATACTTGTGCGTCAGCGAATGGCGAGGATCTGGAACCATTTACTACTCACCTCCTCGGCTCTCTCCTTCCTCCGCTTCTCTTTGTATCTTTCCCTTTCCTCCTGCATCTTCGCCTCCCTGTTCCGCAACTCCGCCTTCTTCGCCTCTGCGACCTGTTCCTCGTCTTCGGAGTCACTCACTAGCTCGGTGGCATCGACCTTGCTCCAGTCGGTCTTCTTGTTCTTGTGTGGAAGAGGCGCCATGGTAGAATGGATGCTTATGGCGGGGTGGAGGGGGGTGGGTGGGTTCAAGTTGTGTGTGGTGTAGTGGTGGTGTGGTAAGAGGAAGAGAGTGGGTTGAGCGGAAGACGCGCCAGAGTGCCGCCTTATATATATAAAAGTCCACCAGTCCACACCTTTTGGAACTCCGCAGTTGCTTTGACTCCACACGGGTGGAGGTGGACTTGGGCTGGCGAGTCGCGACTGGACACATCACGTGACATGCACGTGACATTGCAAAGCGAAAAATTGCCAAGTGTCGACAGCCACATCGGACATCAGCGGAAGGATGTAAATATACCATCGGAACAAGTCCAATTGTCGTCGGAGATGGGCCATCGTGCAGAGGTGCGGAGATGAGTCGACTTCTTCATCAGATTTGAGCGGAACATGCAGTACAATATGATGCAATGATCACGGTGACTTCGGAGATGGACCAATGTTGAAGAGTGCAGAGATGTGTTGACTGCGTGATCGGATGGCATGAGGGAGGTAATACCTTCGGAGCATGTACAATTGTCGTCGGAGATGGGCCATCGTATAGAGGTGCGGAGATAGTGTCACTGCCTCAGCGGATTGGAGCGGAAGTATGCCATCGGAGCATGCAGTGAAATGTTGGCGGACATTGGGACGATGTCGTCGGAGATAGGCCAGGTTTGAATTGAAGTTGACCTGTGTGTCGGAGCTCGATGATTTACGTGGAATGCGAAATTGTTGACATCGGAGCTAGTCTGAAATGGTTCTCAATCGTAGGGGACATATTCTGAGAGCATCGGAGCTACTAGGCGTCGCCAACGCGGACGGATGTGATTCATAGATGGACCTCGGAGGTGTCGACAAACCCTGTGGCATGCGTTGTGATGAGCTAGTGTGAATGAGAGTAACTTGTAAGCGAAGCAGCAGTGTGGAAGGAGGAGTTATGCATGACCCAAGGTGTGGAGGAGGTAAACTGTTGCAATATCGGAGAAGGTGTAGACAGTCTAATTCAATTGACGGAGATGATTTACATGCGTGCGGAGATCATCAAGAAGTTAGCTAGGAAGGTGTACAAGATGTAGCGACTATCAACACTGGGATGGGTACCGTCGGAAGATACAGGTCCGCCGTGTGGAGCGGAGATGGATTATATGGAATCATTGAGTGAGAAGGCACGTCGGAGCAGTCGGAGCATATGAGTTTGATGCGAGAGAGATGAATAGACAGTCATACCTGCCAGTGTTTGTCTATCTAAATCGCGTACGTTTGAGAAAAGACGACGAAATGTTGGACGTCGGAGGGCGGACCTCCGCGGACCAGTGCGGAGGTCGATAATTGAATGAAGCGAGCCACATAGTACTAGTGATACTAGTATATCAGTGAGATTGGCGCAGATAAGATAAGGGTTTGCGGAGGCCGGATTGAGTGTGAGAAGAGCCTGTCAAAAGAATGAATGATTGATGGATTTAAATGATCCGAGGACGCCACCGTGATTGGCAGTTAATTTCGGAAGAGCGGAGTTTCGGAGCCGAGAAAACAAGCGAATAATCTGTTATCTGATCTTGGAATCCACCATCATCATATCTCCCATCGCCCTTCATGTCACCGAAGAAGAAAATCAAGAATGCATCGAAGAGCAAGGTCAGTAGAGTTCTGATGATGAGCCGATCTATGGATTGACATGGTCCGATCCTGGATGTAATAGGCGGGCGGAGGGAAGGTGCGCCGAGATGAAAGTGATGAACTGTGAACCGAGCTACTGACGACGAATTTGATTCTGCAGAAACTGGGAGATTCGTTGCTTCTAGACGAACGACCTGACGGAGGAGGCCGATTGGAAGCGTCTGTTGAGGAGAAGCTGTCTCTTCAAAAGAAAGCGAACGGTGCAATCTTGGGATATGCGCGGATCGATCTACTGGAGTTGGAAGAAGCGAAGAACATGACGTGGGGCCGGTGGAACGAGCGACCGTGCCAGCAACAGCAGGTCAACCGACTTGTTCAATCTTTCTTAGTGAATGGAGTCGACCGGTTCTCACCAATGAAAGCGATCCATCTTGTAGCGCGTCCTGGGGATGTGGTAGCGACAAGTTATTCCAAGACGATGACGTCCGCGGCGGAGACGGAGACGTTGGAGAGTTTTCTACCGCTGTTAGAAGTGCGGGCGGAGGTGAAGGGGAAGAAGCGATTAATTCCAGCCGGAGGAACGCACCGGTTGAAAGCGCTAACAGCCTGGCTTGCGCACCTTAAACGGGAATACGATGCGCTGACGAAAGAGCGGAACGCGTTAGCTGCGAAACCAGCGGACGCTGCGTTACCGGAGGACATCGATGCGGAAAACTTCACCAGAAAACCGCGGAGGGACGCGTTATCCCAAACGCTCGCACTGAAGGGGCAGTGGCTGGCTATCATATACGATCACTGTACGTTTTTCTTTCTTTCATCCCTTCCTGCGGACATGGTTTCTCGCACATCCAGAGTTGTATGATATGCGCGCCGGACGTCGAGTATGGTTTCGCGCATATCCGAAGGTGTCGAATATGCGCGCCGGACGTCATGTATGGTTTCGCGCACATCCAGAGTTGTAGGATATGCGCGCCGGACGTCGAGTATGGTTTCGCGCACATCCGAAGGTGTCGAATATGCGCGCAGGACGTCATGTATGGTTTCGCGCACATCCAGAGTTGTAGGATATGCGCGCCGGACGTCGAGTATGATTTCGCGCACATCCGAAGGTGTCGAATATGCGCGCCGGACGTCATGTATGGTTCCGCGCACATCCGAAGGTGTCGGATATGCGCGCAGGATGTGTTTGATGCTCGTACTGACTCAAGATTGCAGCGAAAGTCACGGAGGAGATAGGACATTTCTTAGCGGAGAACACGAACGATCACACTTACACGAGGACGGCGGAGGAGAGCCTCCTGCACGACTACCGTACGAACAAGATGAAGGGCCAGGATCACACGCATGTACCCAAGGTCACCGGCGTGACGGGTGTGCCCCAGAAATGTTCCGAAATCCTGTCCCAAGATTACGGATGGAACTTTATGACCAATACGGAGCCTATGGGGATCCACATGTTCGACGGAAAGGGGGACATGAAGCTGAACCAGCTCCACAAGGTCTTACTTGGTCCGGGAGGCGGAGTAAGTCGCAGTTGTCGCCGTCGTATAACCGATTCACACCACTGACCGGAGCAGATCATTTCGCGGATGGTCCAGGACATGGAGCATCTGGTCAAATTGTGTTTCAACGATTTTGAAGTCGATGCTGAACGGATTGACAAATTAGTGAGTCTGGCCGCCGCAAAGAACACGAAGAACACGAAGGTCCGTGACAAGGCGTGCGGGAAACTGTGGAAGATATTGGGCATGATACTGCAACGCTTGGGTGCAAAGGATGTTGCGATCGGTGCGGGAGTGCCGATAAGAGATTGTATGGACGACGCATTCCTACAACATCTCGGACCAACGACGGACGTCCGAAACTTGTTCGCTGACAATTCCTCCAATAGATGGCGGATCGCGCTTGAAAAATATTACTCGGAGATCCTCGAGGAGTTGCCGAAAGTGGTGGGGACGATGACGGAGATGAACTCAAAGACCACAGCCGCGGAGGAACCTGATGCGGAGGAGAAGCGGATGGAGATCGCGCTGCGGACCTGCGTGTCGAAAGTGAAGGTGATACACGCGTTGATAGCTTATAGCGTGCCATGCGACATTCGGCTCCTTCCTTTCATGTCGCGTTCCGTCTATTCTCACATGGTGACGAAGACGGAGTTGATCCCGCACGCGTTAACGGAGGTGAGTACTACTCCGAGTCACTACTACGTATCGAGGCGTGTCATTCTGAACACCTCCGACGCAAGTATGCCAGGTGGTGGGAGCCGTTGATCGACATGGCTGGCGTGATCGGTTCGCATTGGACGCCAGGGTCTCCGACGGCGGCGATGATACGGAGCATCTTCGCACACCGGGATTTCGACGATACAAACCGGATAGACGTAGTCCTTGACGTGAGTTTAGTCGTGATAACCGCGGACCTTTTACTAAACGCCTGGTCAGACGGTCGGTCTCGTTTGGTCGATGTACCCCGCATTCGTGAACATGGAGATGCAGTTGCGGAGGATCGACGCGATTCCGAGGGTCACTTCGCAGGTCCAGTTGCTAGCGTTGTTCGGAGTGGATAATTTGGGAAAAGATACCAAGGAGTTCCGGCTCGCCAAGGCGGCAGCATCCCGTGCTGGCGGAACAGGCATATCCGCGGTTAAGAGAACTTCGGAGGCGGTGGGCGCTGCGGCGAAAAAGAAGAAGAAGAAGGATGTGAACTTGAAAGCCACTAAGGGTAAGCAGAAAGCAGCTGCAGAGGACGCGGAGGACAAGGAGGACGAGGAGGACGAGGAAGCGGAGGAGGCGGAGAGTGGTGCGGACCAGGGTGCAGACGAGGACACCGCAGCAACGCTCAGCATGGAAGAGGTGGAGAAGAAGAAGCTTAAGCACACGATCATGACGGAGAATTATCAAGAATGGACCGAGACGCTCGCACTGCTACTAGCCAGCAAAGACGGCGGCGCTCGCATCGGTGCGGCGCTGGACTTTAAGAAATCTCCGCCCGACTTCTCGCAGCCTTGGAAGAAGCTCTCGAGGTTGACGGCAACGCGACCTCGGGGCCACATGCGCGGACTTGCGCTCGTCGACGTGACATCCTGGGAATGGAAAAACTTTGTGCCCAAGTCCTTCACTCGTGCCATGCGGACCTTGGCAGCTGTGGCGATCGCAGAATCGGCGGTCGTCATGTCCTACAGGCATCAGTTGCTCGTATGCTATCCGAACGGCGGAGCATCGAGAATTCGATGGCAGCTTCAGAAGCAGCTGAAGGAGCACTTGAAAGAGAGGGACCCAGCTGAGACTCGCAGGCCACTCCGCCAGAGTCAAATAAATCTGAAGAATCTCGGCGTTGGAACGACGGACTCGTCACAGACGAAGGCCAAATTCACCGTGTTCACCGAAGGGCAATTGCCTCCGAAGGACTGTGTAACATGGGCGGACGGAATTCATTTGGACGACCTCGATGATGATTACGAGCTCCACACCATCGAGACGGAAATGGCGTTGCTGGAGAGAGAGAAAACTCTGGGAGAACAACAGCGGACCGTGCAGCGCGCCGTCGATTCCTTTCAAAACCTCCGCATGGCTTGGCACGATCCGACGATGGCTGTCGCCGCGAAAGAAAAACCTCTTCTCGACGCGGATGTGGCTTCATGTCTCCGAAACCTCGTCGATGTGAGTCGGAGGTGACCTCCGCTTCGCTCCGACCACTGTTACTAATGATTCATCATCATCAACAAGGCAATCAACGTCAATGCCTACAGACAACGGGTACACTCCACCCGGACGGAGTTCTTCGAGACCCGGGAGGCCGCTAATCCGTCACAGCGACTGCGCATCAATATCCGATCTACGTTCGACTCTGTGGCGGAACCATCCGAGGACGAATTCTATTTCGCAACCGTCACGTCCGTCTCGGTGCCGACGAAAGCCCAATCGATTAAGCATCTCAAAGATATGATCGCGAAGTATCACGAGTGGTTCGCCGCTCATCCGAACGACACTCAGAACTCGGAGATAGATGCTCCGACGTTCAAGATGGACAAGATGAAATTGAGTGAGATTTCGGAGAAGGACGAGGAATCGGAGCAGGATGAGGATGAGGAATCGGAGAAGGACTCTGAGGACGAACAGTCGGATGTAGGGAGCGACGATGCTGATGGATCCATCGTCGAAGAGGATCCTCCACAGGTCAAGCCTGTAGAAGATACTCCGTCGGAGCCACGTCCACGTCCCAAGCCTCTGGTTCAATATGGCTCGAAGAAAACTCAGCAGCGCAAGCCTGCAGAAGATACAATGCCGAAGACACCTCCGCATCCTGTACCCGAAGAAGCAGATCAGCCGCGCACACCTCCGCAGTCTCAATCTGGTGAAGATAATGCCTTTTACGCCAAAGATCCATATGCGGATTGGCCAGAGGTATGCGGACGTTGTATATAGCGTCTTTCTTCACCATAGACTAACTTAGTTTCCAGCCCACTCAGCCTACCGAGGATACTCCGCAGGGATCGCCTAGAGGTGAGACTCTTTGTTTCGCGCACATCCGCACTCTTCCTATCTGCGCGTTTTTGCTATCGTTGTCGTTTTGCGCACATCCGCACTCTTCCGATCTGCGCGTTTTTGCTATCGTTGTCGTTTTGCGCACATTCGCATCCTCTAGATCTGCGCGTTTCAGACTACCCTTTCCGATTCTAACTTCCCATCTATTTAGTTTTAGTTCCTGCGTCACCCGCAGAGGACCAGGACGAGACCGGACACGATGAAAACGCAATGCACGTCGATCATCCCGTTTCCGGAGAGTTGTCCGACAGGTCCGACATGTCCGTCCACCCCTCGTCCCAGCCGAACACTTTCAACCAAGACTCCACCCCTCCCTGCGCACAAACTCGCAAGAAATCGACAAAGCGGCTCAGGTCCGGCTCGAACAAATCTACAACATCGACAGGATCTCCGTCAGGAAAAGGTAGTATAAGCAGTACGTCATTTTCCTTTCCACTCCTTTGTACTCCGACACACTTCCCCGCCACGACAGAGCGTCAATCAAAACGCATGAAGTCTGCACCCGTCCACGCTGGACCATCCCAGACCGACAAGCCCCCGCCAGGCGCATTAGACCCACTCATGTACGCAACGTAAAACAATCATCCACCCTGCTCCGCCATCGTTCCTTATATGTACAATGTATCTCGTTCAGTTGCTAGGTATCCAAAACGTGCTTGTATTCGATATCGGAGCGGTCCGCCAACCTCCAACAACCTCCAACAACCTCCGCCAGAGCTCCGCCTGCGATATATGATGCTGGAGCGGACATCCGCATGTCCGCCGCGCTTCCTCATTAGTAACTCGACATCGGCTAGTTAAATTAGTCTTGATAGCCGATACAGGCCTGTGTTTCGCACGTCACGCCACTTAATTAAACCTGCCTCAGTGACTAGTCATGGCCTTTTGACACTATATTCATTACTCTTTCTCCTTCCTGCTCCTCCTCCTCGTTTCAACCAGCATACAAAAATGTCTAACATTGTCGATTCAGATAGCGAGGACGGTAGCTTGTATGTCATCAGGTCCGCTATCATATTTCTCTTTTATCTCCCGCACCTTCACTGACAATACTATAGAGAAGACGACCAAGACCGGGTCCTTGTCGACGACGGTGATCACGACGGTCCTTATAACGCGACCGCAGTGCCCGTCCGTCTCTCCGCCAACGACGCTCCCACTCAGCACGACGTCGAGCAGGCCGTTTACGATCACACTCACGGAGAAAACACCAACGACCACGTCGCACTCTTCCGCAACTCTCCCTGCCGCGTGATATCTTTCAGCTCCCTCAAGAGACTAGCTGTCAACAAGGACATCAAGGGCGCCCTCCGAATCTTGGCTGGTCGCCACAGGTTGGAGATCAACCAAAACCTCCTCGTCGACACCACCCTCCCCACCGTCAATCCAGCAGTCGGACCACATTTCCTCGACTTCGTCATGTACGTCGGAGATCGTCGTGGTCTCGACGCTGTCCTCCCTTCTCCTGGCGGATATGACCACACTTGGCGCTGGATTCTCACCTTCGCACACGTTAATCGCTTGTGGCCGGACAGCAAACCAACTCGTCTCCCTTTCGACAACAAAGGTAGGATGATGTTTATGGGAACAAGGAGAGAGGAGCAGGTATGGTTAGCCATGGTTCCGAACGAATGGCTCGTTCCGGATCATCCGTTCAACGCGACCGGAGTTTGGCCACAACTCCCAGAACCTACCAGCGCTATGTCCTCCACCCACGTCAACATGATCGTCATGTTCTTCGCTTTCGTTTTCGATCGCATGCGTCTCGTAGATTTCACTTCCAGGGACGACTATCCGCAGGCTCTCAATCGTCGCTCCGTCAACCAGGTCACCGACATTTAGTGCGTATCATTATTATTTCTTTCTTTCCTCCGACTCCGACGTCCCTCTAACAATAACTACTAGCCACAGACATGGAGAGACGACAAGGGAGTTCTCCCTCAGGGCCTTTGACGCAGAAATCGTCCATAATAGGTTGGTCGATACTTGGCTCGACTGGGTCGCTCACGCCCCTCCGGCTTGGAAGACCGATCGGTTCCTGCTCGACAACACTCCGGTGGCCATAACCATGAGGTATGGCCAGAATCAAGTCATTCTCGTGCCTACCGTCGCTGCGACCGAAAGGCTTTCTTGGAAGAGGGACCATCAATATGAACATATCAAACATTTCACTTTTTCGATAGCAACTCACTTCAAGTAGGCAATGTTCAACCACTTGTTTTTTTGTGGGGGGGTTTTGTTTATTTATATTTCTCTAGCTTCCTGAATGTCGAGGACTGGGAGGACATACCCAGAGCGGAGGTGGTCGCTCGTCATCCTCAGGCATTCGACGATTACGAGGTCGAAACCCGCAACCCTGTCGATCTCCGCCGATACGCCATGGAGACCATCGACGGAGATCCGCTCAACGCGTACGACCAAGATGGATTCCGAATCATCCGTCAAAAGATCACAGCGTACACTCCGACGAGCATGTTGATGGACTTGTCCCTCGCCCATACTCTTTTCCAGACCGACCCAGACGATTTCGGACATGTCCGCAACGATGTCAAGTACACCGTCTATCCCCTCGCTTTCACTCGCACCCTCGGCAACATTCAGGCCGACGGAGTCATCACTCCTTTCGGTCGGAGGATGAACCTCATCGATGCCAAACTCCGCAATAATCCTGAGGAACAAGCGCGCCGTCGTCGTCGTCGTCGTCATCGTCATCGCCGCCGCGGTGGTAGCAACTCCGATTCCGACGCCTCCGATCAAGATCAAGATCATGATGATGAGGCGGAGGACGACTCCGACGTCGACATGCAATCGGAGGACCAGCCTCCACCTCCGCCTTTGCTCCACGCGGTCTGTTCACAGATGTATAACTGCATCTCACACCGCCTCCGCGACGCCGCCAAGTTTCATGAGGTCCAACTAGGCCTCGCTACCTCTTCTTTCGCTGGAACCTCCGCCGTCTCCGTCCCCTCCAAGAACAGATGGAAGAGAAACGTCGAACGTTGTCGAGGTGACCTTCCTCACGCTCGATGCGAACAAAAGATCGCAGGTCCGGATCAACCCCAATCCATGCGCTTCGAGAACACCTATCGTCTCGAGGTTCAACACTTGCCATTGCAGAAGCGGAGAGGAGAGTGAGTGCAATCATTATTTCTTTATTATGTATATCCTCGAATCATACATTCACTGCTACTAGCGTCATTTACGCAGAGGTGATCACTCCTCTGACACGATCGTGGTCTCATCCGACCGTCATCGGAGCTATCAAGGCCTCCTCCGTCGTACTCAAGAAGAACGTAAGTCCTTTCGGATATCTCTTGTTCCAAGTTAGCTCACTCCGATTTTCTTTGCGGAGCACAGGTCGTACCCGATCTCTTCCGAGTCGCCACTTATCCACTGACATCTTTGCTCGAATATCTCTGGCACAAACACGAGCCTTCTTTGAAAGAAGGTTACATCGTCGACCCTTTCGATTTGGAGATGATGGCGATGCTCGAGAGGGCACTCAACTATGCATACACCGGCAGTGCGAAGGTGTTGACAAGAACTTTGATGGATCGTGCTTGGCTAAGTCTCTCCGTCATCAACGACGGACTGCCTTGCATCTCGAGTTATTTCATTCCGGCCGGTTCGTTGTCGTCCGGCTTGGTCACCATCCGCCGAGAAAAATGGCCCCTCCATCCTGTCACCCATATTCCTCTTACGGCATCACAACGATCACAAGAGGTGACTTATGGGAAAGCGCATTACTCGGTAAGTCTCTTTTTTCTTCGTTTCGTCATTTCTGCGCACATCCGGACCCTCGGAATGTGCGCGTCTTTGCTCTCGACCCCTTTTTGCGCATATTCTGAACCTCTAAATGTGCGCGTTTTTGCTATCAAACCATTTTCGCGCACATCCGCAACCTCCGAATGTGCGCGTGTTTACTATCCAACCCCTTTCGCGCATATCCGCAACCTCCGCTTGTGCGCGTTTCTGCTATCCAACCCCTTTCGCGCACATCCACACCCTCCGTTTGTGCGCGTCTGTGCTTTCAAACCCTTTTCGCGCACATTCTCAACCTCTGAATCTGCGCGCGGTGCTTCATCTGACCTAACGTTCTTAACAGAGTTATATCGCCTCCTTCACCATCAAGATCGCCATGCAACATGCCCCTGGAGTCGAGGATAACAACGACGAATCGGACATTCTTCTCCGAGTCGCCGTGTACGCTTCCGAGGTCGCTCTCAAGAGCCTCGTCAACGATGTCCGCAACCTCGTCAAGGACGCCGTCTTGTCGGAAATCACTCCCTTGATCGAAGCGGGTGGTATCGAGGCCGTCCAAGTCAGGGAGCGCAAGAAGGCCCTCATGCGCTGGTTGAAATCCACACATCCTTTGTCCCTAGATCCTGATTCGCTCTCGTCCCTTATAGAGGCGATCGTTAAACCTGTCAACGGTGTCATGGCTCTCAAGGAACCACGTCCCTCATCCATCAGCTTGTCCAAGTTCGTGGAGAACATCATCACACATCTCAGCGCACAGAACAACCCTCGTCGAAAACCTCCTTTCATCCAGGACGGTCAATTCATTCACGTCGCTAAGGCCGCCCTTCGCGAGATCAAACTATTCGCTGCTCGCCAAGGTAGTACGACAGACGTCCAGTTGAAAGTAATCATACAAGACAGTTTCGTCAACGCCTGTCAAAAGCTCAAGATCAATCAACTTCCTTGGTCTCCTCCTCCGATTCAAGGTCAACGCGGAGCTCCGACTACCAAGGTCGTCCACGACGTTTGGCTCGGCCTTGGGGCTAAAAATCCCGCACGACCTCCGACCTCCGCCGCCATCCGCGCTCATAACAATACCCCCGCAGCTATCGCACGTCGGACCTCCGAAAATATCATCTCCAATAACAACAGGGGTGAATGGTCCGCTTTGCAAGTCAGATTGAAATCTTTCAACACAATGCTTCACAAGACCGTTCTGCCTCGTGAATTATTGGACACACATTTTTCCGACGTCCACAACGAGGAATACATCACCGAGGCTTACGATTTCGCTAGGGACATTTTCGATGCCTCAAAACCTCTTCATTTCCTTGCTCTCATCGCAGGTATCGCTTGTTCAGGTGTTTTGCCTGACATCTGGCCATCAAAGACTCAATTGCACAATAGGCCAAGATGTTCTTCAGATGCAGAATATTCCGCCTTCGTTCGAAGTTTGGTTTGGGAAGCCAGAGAGAGTCGAAGCAGAGGGGTCTCTGATGCTTCCATTTTCGTCAGAATGGTTACATTCTATATCATATGTGTCTATGATCCCAATTCACCCATAGCTCAAAGACAAAGGAGTAAAAATCCAGGTACCAACAACAGGAAATGGATTGACAAGAACAGTCAGTGGTTACCATTTCTCTTTGGAGTTTTTAACTTACTCATAATTCATCAATAATAAGGTGCAAAGGCCATCAACTCCCTGTTGTTGTGCAGGCTAGGAATGGCCAAAGTGAAAACCAACAGAGCCTTCAATTCAGCTCAGTGGAACATTGACATTGTTCCTCTGTCATCTTCAGAGTTGACACTTCTTTATCAAACTGTGGTTTCAAAACTCAAGAAAGATGAGACATTTGGGGGTTATGATGCCATCCAGTTCATGATGGGTACTGTTATGGCAGACAAGTTGGCACAGACTGACTTTGTAAATAAAAGAGCAACTGCAGATGTGGTTGAGGAGAGTGCCAGTGGCAGTGGCAAAGGCAAAGGCAAAAGGGTAGTGAGAGAGTGGGAGGAGGAGGAGGATATCTACTTGAGTGCTGATATGATTGGAAGAGGAGAGGGTAGCAGTAGTGGAAGAAAAGTGTCAAGGTTGCACTAGATAGTACAGTACCCTCATCAGTTCTTATAGATAGTATTATATCTGTTACATAAATCATATCATCCATTATATTTCTCTAAGAAAGTGTCTTGACTTACATATTATGATCTTATAAACAGAGTTACTTGCTGCACAATAGACTTTACTTGACATGCTTATATCATTCATTATGATCTCAACAATTTATTTTTAGCATAGCCACATTTAACTAATCTTTAATGAAATTTATAAGCTTACACAGCCACAGCACAGCCACATCGGTTGACTAGTGATGATAAACAATGATTGTTTACAGTGGTTTGCATAAGTCAGTGGAAAATGAATTTTTCGAAAGTCGCACCTCGAAGACAGCCAAGCAAGAACCTGTGCATAGCTAAGTGGCCAACAGCTGGCTGAGTAAGCATTGTTTCATCCACCATCCATGTGTGTTACAGATTATACCATTTTCACCCCTACTCACGACCTAGGACACTGCTAGCTCTAGCCACCATGTGTAATATACTTATATACACCTTATACATACTTCTAGATACTCAGAACGCTGTGCTTTAGACCTTTGAAAAACGCCCGAACATGTTCGTACACTGTTCGTCTCATGTTCATAGTAATGTTCGTACACTGTTCGTCTCATGTTCATAGTAATGTTCGTACACTGTTCGTCTCATGTTCATAGTAATGTTCGTTTTTCCCACGGTCCGTTCGCGGTGTCACAAGTGTTCGTAAGGTGTTCGTAATATGTTTATACATTGTTCATCTCATGTTCGTAGTATGTTCGTACACTACTAGCTACACAGCCACCCCATGCTGGACACACCTTGCCATAATCTAGAACTACTGTGTCAGTACATGCGCCCTCCTCACATGTAGTACACATACCAGTAGCACGGACCATGTAGCCTAAGTATATAAGCATGAATACAGCCAACAGAACAAGCTAGTCTTGTTCTCGTTGGATTCCCTCTGACGACGACTGTCCTCATATGATCTTGTATTTAGTGTTAGGTGTGCCAGACGCTGTACAGCAGTCATAGGTCGCCTTCAATGTAGACCATGCCAGGGCACTGCCAAATTGTATCTAACAACACCAAAGCCCACATCCTGCTCTTTCACAATAAAAACCACAGTGTGAAAGATTATTTGCCAGATTCTAAGCCTATCAAGAAGTTGCTCGTAAACAAAATTTTCTCATTATACTCAAAATACAGCACTGTCAACAATCCTTGCAGATATTCTCATTGCATCGGGTGCCAGTTTCTCGACATTCTTCATGTCGACAAGAATTTTTGTCATGCCAGAAGAGTTTCCGGAGTCAAAATTCTTCTGTATCATGTTTTTGTAGTCTGTTTCATTGTCTACATTCATTCATTGCATCACTGGCAATTTTCATCAAGTATGTATACTTTGAGACTCAGAGTGTAAAGCAGGAAAAACAAACATACCAAACTTTTTTGCCTATGAAGCGATGAACTTGAATGAAAACTGTTGCTTGCTAGATACCTTGTATCAGTTAGTCTCATGCTTCTCGGAGAAAAGAATATGTGTCTGAGTCAACCACAGGAAAAAAAAGTGGGATCACTCGAAATACTTACTCAGCACTTGACTGCACACGGGGTTGTTAGTCAGCTGTCTCTGATGTGTGACTTTAAAAAATCAGTTTTCCACTGACTTATGCAAACAGCTGTAATCAGAAGGTTTCATGGTTATTGAATGCTAGTAGTTAAATCAATAAGTTATGAATACAGTTGAGCCATATAACAAGTTAGTGGAAGTGACTATGATATATAGTTGTCCACGTAAGATTATGTGATTGGGTGAAAAATATCAATTAATATTATTAGACACGACACATGACAAGGGTTTGCTTACTTGTTGATACAGTTGAAATGGTTGAAATTGCATAGAGTATTGAAAGTAGACACGCAATAAGTGTAAAAAGAGTAGATTTGTGTAGGGAAAGATTTGTGAGAAATTGAAGGATAGTGTAGATGGCAAAAAAAAACAAGAGCAGTCAAGAGTACGCTAAAGAGTAAGAAAAAAAGTAAGACAAAATGTTGGGAAAAAGCTGAAAAAGTGCATGGGGGCAAAGTAGGACCAAAGAGAGTAGCACAAAGTGTAGTCTGGTGTGATCTAGTATCATCATGTGTAATCAAGTGTAATCAAGTGTGGTCAAGTATAGTGAAAAAATGAAATAAAAAACAGTGCGAAGAGTAGTAGAAAGTGTAGTCATGTATACGAAAAAGAAATATAGTAAAGTGTAGTGCTGAAAAAAAAGGTAGTGTAAAGTGTAGTGAAGGGTAGTGAACAACGAAAAAAATAATAATAGTGTAGTAGAAAGTGTAGTGGAAAGTGTGGCTAAGTGTATGAAAAAGAGTATTGCGAAAAGTAGTCAAGAGTACGCTAAAGAGTAGTGGAAAGTGTAGTGATGTGTATGAAAAAAGCAGTGAAGAGTACACGAAAAGAATAAGGAAAAGTTTAAGAACATGTAGTGAAGTGTTATGAAAAATGAAAAAAAAAAGTGATGGTGGAAAGTGTAGTGAAGTGTAGCACGAAGTGTTATGAAGTGTAGTTGAAAAAAAGAAGTTGAAAGTGTAGTGAAGTGGACGAAAAAGAGTAGTGTAAAGTGTAGTGGAGTGTATGGAAAAAAGAGTAGTGAAAAAAAGGAAAACAGTTGTACTGAGTGTAGTGAGAAGTGTAGTTAGGGTTAGTTAGTTAGTTAGGTTAGGTTAGTTAGGGTTAGTTAGGTTAGGTTTAGTTAGGGTTAGGTTAGGTTAGTTAGGTTAGGTTTAGGTTAGTTAGGTTAGTTAGGTTAGTTAGGTTTAGTTAGTTAGGTTAGGTTAGTTAGGTTAGTTAGGTTTAGTTAGTTAGGTTAGTTAGGTTTAGTTAGTTAGGTTAGTT
>JBBPPY010000526.1:0-20444 GCA_038092195.1 Leccinum barrowsii
GCCTCCTTCTCGAGTCTCTCCATCCGGTCGTTGGCGTGTTCTTCCTCCACCTCGTGCTGATCGATTCGGTCTTGCGCTCGCGCGAGTTGCCCCTGAAGATCCTTGACGCGTTCTGCCGCGCTCTCCTTGAGTTCGCCAATATACGTCTTGAGCGATCGCATCTCCTCAGCCGTCTCCTTGTCACCCTGCGCTGCACACCGCTGGAGTTGGTCGAGTTTGTCCGACTTGACTTGCAGCTCCATTTCAAGACCATCGAGTTCGGTGTCACGTTCGGCGAGCTCTTGTTGCAGTTCGGAGACTCTCGCCGTCGCCCGCATGACTTCGTTGCCCATCTCGCTAACCTGACTTTGCAAATCCTCTTCGGCGAGCTTGTTGGAGAGCTTCTCTTCCTTCAGCTCACTCTCGAGTCCCCCGACCTTGCGATGGAGTGCCGTAATTTCTTCCTCGAGCTCCTCCGCACGAGCTATGGCTACTTGCAACTCGCTGCTGAGTTCACTGATTTCGGCATTGGCATCCTTCAACAAGCCCCCGAGCTCCTTGCCACTTTCCAGTGCACTCTCTGCCTTGGCAGCACGTTCGAGCGCGAGGTCGCGTTCCGTTTCCAGATGGCTACGAACCTTGTCCGCTTCACGCTTCATCCTGCCCATCTCCTCGACAACATCGGCGTGTTGTCCTTCCGCTTCTTCGGCCCGCGTCTCCAATTCGTTAATGACGTCCGAAACGCCTCTCTCTACCTCTGACATCCGATCCCGCCACCGATCCTTGTCTCTAGACCGTTCGCTGCGTTCCGTTTCCAGGTCCTGGACTACCCGGTCTTTCTCCTCCGTCAGCTGGCCGAGCTCTGCCATCATCTTCTGCACCAGAGCTTCCAGCTGGAGCTTTTCCTCAGCCCAACCTTCTGCATCAGACTCCTCCTCAACATCACCCAATGCACTCCCAGCACTCATTCGTCTCTCCTTCCCCGCACCCTCGATGCTCAGTCGTGGCCCCTGCTGTGCCGCCTCGTATTTTGCCACCCGCGCCACGAGAGACGTGTTCTCCTCCAGCAAACGGCAGTTGAGCCCGTACAGGTAAGTATTCAACTTTAGCGCGTCGTGCGCGTGAGGGCCCGGCTTGCCATGTTCACGGTGATCGAGCACGGGATCGTAAGAGGTGTTGGCGGGAATGCGGTTCGCGAGATCTTGCGAGGACGTGACCGAGACTACCGTTCCTCGTTCGCTCGCGTCGTCGTTGAGCTCAAGACGGTCGCCATCCCCAGCCTCCGACGTATCCGCCGAAGGAAAATACGTCTGCGCAAGGGGATGCGACAGACGTCCTCCCCGCCTCGGTCGGGGTGTTATCCTTGCAAGGGCCTTGTGTATCGCAGTCCCCGGCGTGGCCTGGCCATCTTCTTCCGCTTCGCTCGCGGCTGGAAGTGCGCTTAGACGTCGGCGAGGATGTGGTGTGGGAAGGAATTTCGTGGGGGGACGGGCAGTCGAGTTGATCACCGAGAGGAGAAACGATCGCCGGCGTGTGTGGGGCGTAATTGGTTCCGGGTCTACCTCGATCTCTTCTTGAGTATACAGTTCTTGCGGAGGCGGTGGTATGTTGAACCGAGCGCGCGGACGTGGAGCAATCGCGGGTGTGGGCGTGAACGCTGCTGACGGCGCAGGAGAGGAAAATGCAGTTGACGGGGCGATCGGGGATCGAGCAGCCTGTATCGTACGATCCATTGGATAACTTGGGTCAGAGGACGCAGACGAAAATGTGGGTTCCCTATCTAAGGTGCAACCATCGTCCGTAGTGGAGGCCCGCTCGGGTTCGCTTTCGAGTTGTTCCTCGTTTTCATAGGGAGATACGTCCTGGCCTTCGCCGCTTGTTTGTGAGAAACCTTCATCGGGTGGTTGGATGATTGCGCTGGGGAGCGAGGCGATGGCTGGGGAGCCACTTGCTGATCGGGGAAGTGGGATGTGGACACCTGAAATGGGAGACTCTAGATCCCGGGAAAAGGGGACAGAGCGGTTGCTCCGGGGCGTAGAATTAGGTGGCGAAGAGACCGAAGAGGAAGACGTCGAATGTGAGAGGGATGGTGTTCGAGCGCGAATAACAGGCCGACGCAGAACGACGTTACGATACTTGTCGACGGGTGAAGGCTGACGTGATATGATGTATCGACCGACAAACACAGAGAGCGAAAGAGACTCACCTGTGGTTCGGTGCGCAGAGAAACGGAGTAGTCGTATGGTACGCCTTTCTTCGGGGTGGGTTCCGGGGGTGGTGGCTCTGGAGACAAAGGGGAGCTAGCGCGACTGACTGACTCCAATGCGTCCACAAGAGACATATCCTCGGCTTCGTCACTCTCTGGAGGCGGCAAGTAAGCCTCGGGCACGCTGTTCGTACTCTTTTCTGGAGGGTCCTCCGGATCGGTGTTCTCCTCCGAATCGTGAGGCAGCGACGTGATAACACTCGCATCGAAACTGTGTAGAGCGCCGCGACCAAACGACCTTGAAACCGAGGACTTGGCTGAGGCGGAGCGAGATGCAATCGAGGTTGCGAAGCGGACGGTGCTGGATGTGCTAGACTGTAAACGAATGGTGGCATTGTGGGACGAGGCTGGCGTTGAGTGTACTGGTAGGAGTTCATTATCGTCGTCCGTAGTAGATTCTGCCAAGTCGGGTAAAGCGGAGTGCTCGATCGTCGGGAGCGAAGGCAGTGATGAGGGTTCTCTCTCGTCCTCGATCCTTCGCCAAATTCGCGACGGCGTTTCGTACAAAGCCATAGTGAAACAACCAAGGGACGACGAGGAAGACGTCACGCGTGAGTTGTACTTTATCACGTGACCGCGTTGAGTGAAATCTGGGTCAAGCGAGTCGACAATGGACATCCATGTTATCTTGACCGTGTGCTACAGAGAAATTTACGGGATTATTCGAAGATGCTATCACCTGGCAGAACAGGCACAGTGCGACGTAACCGAATTGAACTGAAGCAGATCCGGGGCCACGGTGAGCAACAGAGATCGAATACGTACAGCATCAATGAGAGCACTGATTTCCGAGTTGCCAAGTGAAGTACTTCAAATGTGAAACAACTCGCTGGGCCTAATGATCCGACTGTCGTTGAAGTCTCATTCATCAGTTTCATCAGAATCATTTGTTTAGTTCGTACCCACGATGCACCCCAAGTTTGACATCGATACTACATCAAAGGTCAACATATAATGCCAGCAAGTCCTTGCTTTCCTTTCTATCGATTCTCACCTGTTCGGAATGCGCTTCACAATCTTCACGCCAATCGTTGTGATGACCGTCTTGACAGCCGCAATGGCTGAGCTGGACCGAAAAACTAACGGGACAATCATACCACTCACTAGACGCCCGTCCCTGTTGAAGGCCGATAACACCATCGATCTAGACGCAGTTTACTCGCACATCGAATCAATCGACACGTACGTTAAAATTTCAACTGACGTTGCATGCGCTAAGGTATCATTTTATAGCAAGATTCTGCGTGGCCTCGAGAATTACGAGAAAAACACAGGAATTCCGCACCCCCTTTCTGTGAAAGAGATCCAGTCTGAGCCTCTAAACTTGAAGCGCGCCGGCGCCACTGCCCGCTTAACGAATTTTCATATCATTATGTGGTATACCACCATCTGGATTGGTACTCCTGCCAGACCTTTTACCGGTAGGTTCAAGCCCATGCAATATATGTTGACTCTGAGGCCTGATCTCCACTACAGTCCAAATCGACACCGGCATGAGGTCAGTGCTTTCTGTCAACCCCACGCAGCTTATTTGCTGAATATATGCAGCGATCTCTTCGTACCAGGGCCCACCTGTTCGTCTTGCGAAGGGCACACAAAATGGGACCCCAAATCATCTCAAACTTCAGTTGATCAAAATGTGGGATTTCATATTGAGTTTGAAGACCATGACACTGTCTCTGGTAAAAAGTACACTGATATTGTCACCATTACCAGCCTCACTGTGTGTCACAGTCTTGTACGTTTTATGAATGTCATCAATTCTGACTGGCGTATAGGCAGATCGGCAGACTATCGGTGTTGCAACAGCATACTCCCCTAACTTCGAAGTCAAACAATTCCCCTCAGATGGCATGTTAGGAATGGCGTTCCAGTCAATCTCGATGTATCCTGATATCCCCCTATTCGAAACACTCATCGATAATAAACAGGTGGAAGAGCCTGTATTTTCCATCATGCTCACCTCCAGTGGAGGCGAGTTGTACCTTGGTGGAATCAACACAGACCTGTACACAGGTGTCATCACTTATACCGATGTCACTGTGGTGGTGAGCTGGAATGTCGAGTGAACTGGACTTAACTTAACTTATTTGGTGGCCAGGGATTCTGGCAGGTGAACATAGGGAAAATTCGAGGCAATCGCAAAATAATCCTGACAGATCAACCTGGCATCATCGACACTGGTGCAAACTTTATTTTTGGTGACCTAACCAGTGTTTCACGTCTACACAAAGCTCTTGGCGGTGAGAGTTTCGAGGATGGATACTTCACTTGTGAGTACCAGTCCAGTTCCAAATCGATGTTGTGTTTCTACCAACCTCCTGCAGTTCCATGTAACAAGTTCCCGACGATAAGCTTCGCCTTCGGTGACAGCAGTAGGACGTTCTGGATCCCTGCATCTCTCCTCAATTTGGGACCGGTTATAGATGGTTCTCCCGACTGTTTCAGTGGCATTGTTGGTCGAGAGAGTCACCGTGAGTTTCGTCACGGTTATCCATATTCCCCGGGGGAGTAGTTTTCTGGTGCTCCATGTTGACCCGTCTCAATCCCCAGCATTCTGGACCATCGGGGCCATCTTCCTGATGGGTTTCTATACGGTTTTTGATGTCGGCAACAAACGAGTCGGATTTGCGGACCTTGCCACTGTAGCCACGGGATAATGACATCAGTGCGATCGCTGTTTGAACCTATTTTTGTAGATGAGCAACACTTGAAGTCAATGAGGTGTGCAACGTCGTTCTCGAACCGGTCATCACTTTGGATGAGCTCGTCCGATGCTGCTGGGTTCCGTGGGTGGTGGCAAGGACACCGGCACGGAAGAGTGAATTGTGATAAGCGACATTCAACGAGGATCGGTCCGGGAGCTGGTCAAGTAAATGAAGTGTTATTAACGTGAAGAGGAACGAATAAAAAGGCTAATTGGAAGAGCGGGAAAACGGACCGACAGCTGGGAGGACGGATAGGGGCCTGGACGGAGTCGGAACGACACTGAACGAGTCGCGAGCGGGAGCAGTGCAAATGATCGAAACTGGCTGAATACCAGTGTATTAAGTGTATTAAGTGTATTAGAGCGCCCGCGTTCCACGGGAGTGGTGATGGGTGCTGAAGCTGATCACGAGACAGAGTCGATCTGATGTAAGTACCTCCGATAGTATCCTCGAACAAAATTATCGACGACGCAGTGAGATGGAAGTTCACGCATGGACTTTTTCTATCAACTGATCTCACCGTTTACAGATGATAAGAATTAATAAATCTCTCACGTTAGTTGTTTGCCTAAAGATACTAACTTCTCAGGTGCTGTTGTGCAACTTCTCGCAGTTCCGTGCGAGAAAGTAGATGGGCTTATAAGAGAAATTGATACACGACAGGTGACATGACATGGATCTACTACTGACATAAAAAGCAGGTAGATGAGGTAGGAAAGGACGATACTTGGTATACAAAATGAGATAAAACACAGGAAATTTCAGGGAAGCAGCCTGATAGTACTAGAATACACTCTACAACTCATTAATAGATAGATAGGCATACATACTTGATATAAAAGACGTCCAATCCCGAAGTTCTGGGTGTATACCGTGACACAGTTCGAATTAATCGGCTGGTTCAATAGGGCTTCACCTCTAGGTGAATCTTTCGCAACGGCTTAATACACAGGCGACATAGACATGAAATAAATGTACACACCTCGGATATGATTTCACTTATTGGGACAGCGAGTTCCTTTGTATACTCCTCCATCTTCCTCGGCACTCTTTCCTTGCAACTCGGGCAGCTTCCTGCTTTCCTTACCATTGCCTCGATCCACTCTGGGTTCATCAATGTTTTCGCACACGGCCGTACTCGCAACGCCTCGATGACGCTGTCTTGATAGCTCTTTAGAGACAGACGCGGCAGTCCATTCTTCCTGCAAAACTTGCAGTCAAGTTGAGGGAGCGGGAACAATGACCAGAGTCGAATAAGCTGGGACATGGCTTGGCCGCAACTTGCATGGTACTTGACCAAGCGCTGGTAATCTGAACCAGAGATAAAGTCTAACTCAGCAACGTAGGCAGGTTCCCAGACGGCAAAACGTAGCATGTATCGTGCAGCGACGTTGGTCTCCAGCTCTGCCCTGTAACGACAAGCGATGGCAAACACGCGCATGGGCTCCTGTTCGAGGAATTCGGGGGCGGTTATCATCTTGACTACGAACTTGCCCACGCACTTCATATCGTACTTGTCTGCCGCATCGAGGACGGCCATGACGACATCTAGACTTTCTAGGACGGGGAGCTCGGTGTCGTAGACGGGAGAACATAGACCAAGCAGCTTCTGCAAGACAAGGCTCTTCTCGGCCACGGGTATGATTGGCAGTCCGTACTTTGTCTCGTCTGCGGCCTCGTCAAGTAAGCAGGGTTGGGGCAACGCGAACATGTTGGCAAAGAAGGGGGATGCTAGGGACAAGAGGAGCTTGTAGAAGCGAAAGTCGACATTGTCTGAAGTCCGAAGGATCACGTCTGCGTGGGATCGATTGAAAGGAGCGGGTGCGTCGATGGGTTCTAGACATTGAAGAGTCTCAGAGTTGGTATCTTGAAGGTCTCTGATGGACAAGAGAGGAGAATCAGACATGGTGAAAAGTAAAAGACTAGCTGAGAGGGGTATAGATATGTTGTGTGCGACTACATGGACCGGCTGGCTGACGACGGTGCGTGGACAAGGTGACCCGGCAAGGCAACCAATTGATCCGGGGTGGCAGCCGCTTGCATAACACTGTACAGCCTATCTACTACGCCACGGTCTAGCCTCAGGACTCCGACTCTAGCTAAAAGCGTACTTGCATCGTGGAGATTACATCCAAGATCTCACCCACATCATGCGCTCTTTCGTCGTCGGTGACTCGTCTTCAACGAGGGCACCGTAGATCAAACGGAGCCCAGGCTGCCCTGAGCCTCTGCCAGCAGTTGCCTGGCCACCGCGCGACCCTCGTCTATAGCCTAGGAACTGTCGCCCGTCAACTTGTTGTTCAACGTATCAACGTTAACGTGCAACGCTCAACGAAACGAGACAGGGCCCGTCCGCGTCAGCTTTAGTCACCGGGTTTTTTTTCCCGTCCAGCCCGAGTCCAGCATCGTGTTTTTTTGGTTCTGATAACCTAGTTTAGAATTACCATGCCATCTCAAGCTGCGCCCTTCGACGGTTTTCGGTCTTCATACACGCTCTCACATCATGAGCATCAGCCACAGGAACGCAGTGGCCCACCGGGACCAACAATTCATGATCCCACGTAAGTAAGTACTTACTCTGGCTCTCACGAGCCCCCTTTCTCTGCTTATCACCGCGGGTGTGTCACTTTGCTCTATGTTGAACCACGTATACCCCCCTCAGGATAGGGGCAGAGGTATGTGTTATCTGGGTAGAAATCCCCTCATACCGACCAGTCGGAATGTCCAAAAATGTATGTGTTGTGAGAAGTTATTGTGTTATTACAAGGTATGCGTTACTATGAGAGGTTCGATTATACTTCTAATTTTATGCCAAGCATACCCATGCTCAGAATGATATTCCCAGTGGGATCTGCGTAGAGTCATGAGAACCAAGACAAACAAACGGTAGTATGTACTCACCTCCGCGATTGCCTCGTCCACTGCCTCGGCAAATCTCTGCACAAAATCCGACGAATAGGGCTGCGGCATTCGCCGACAGTACGAGCACCCTTCCGCCCTCTCCAGCGCCTTTTGCACATTTTGGTGCACTGCAGCGGCGCAAGGGGTCTTTTGAAGTATCGCCAGCGTTTCCTCCATATATTCGACCCACCACTCCCGCGCGTACGTCCCGTGCATCAAGAAGCGAGTTTCTGCTCGCTGTGTGCACAGACAACAGCTCGTCCACCACTTGAAGAAGTCATAGCTTCCTCTTTCCTGTAGCCATGAAAGGTTATTTCCAAGCGCCGACACGGCTTGTGCGCATTTGGTGCGGTAAGCTGAGAGGTGTTCAAGGTCGCCTTGACTGATGTACCTCAGCGTCGTTGAATTCGCAGAAGATTCCGGTTGATGCAAGAGGCGCGTTGCGGCTAATCTTGCTTCCGATTCGTAGCGAAAGCGATACGCGATGGCGAATACCTGCAACGGCTCCTTTTCCAGCATGGACGGTTCCATCAACGTCCTGCGAACTCTCTTCTCCACTTCGTCCATGCAGTATTTGATGGCCGCCCCCAACACCGCCTCGATGTCTGCAGCATTTCCCAGCTGGGGGTCTTCGACGGTGCCGGGGTAGCAGAACCTCAGAAGCATGTCCAGCACCCGACTGCCTTCGGCAACTGGAATCACTTCGAGACCCTGGTGCATCTCCTCGTGCGCACTACGGACCTGCGGCGGGGGAAGGTCGAACATGGAGTCGAAAAAAGGCGATGCAAAGGCCAGCATGCAACGGTGTACTCGAAAGTACACGTCGTCAGACGAACGGAGGGTAACGTCCGCCCTGTTAGAATTGAATGGAGCTGCGGCGTCTTGACGCATAGCGGTCGGGCTTGTGGATGGCAGGTGAAGATGGGATCAAAGAATGAGATGAGACGATGTCGAGATACCTCTGCGGTTCGGATTTATACACATTGGGGTTTATCTGGGAAGCGATTTCTCCGAGGATGTTGTTCTTCTATCTGAAACAACAAACTCTCAGGGAGGATACGGTCCAGTGCATCATGGGGTAACGGTGCTAAATGAAGATGGCGTTGCGTACGACCACTGATGTGTGGAAAAACAGGAAAATAAAAGGGATATCAAGGTCATCTGCCAAGATCAGATAGCACCAATGTGGTTCGAAAGCCGCACGCTATGCCCAAGCAGTCCGGGCAGTCGACCATGTGATTCGACGCTGATTTTTACTCACCGATAAGTCTAGAAGTATGATTGAACTTTGTCGGCAGGTCCTAGTAACCTTGTTTGTCGGGTGTGAACTTGCTGTATTTGAATTGTTCCGGTTTCTCCCTTGAGTTCCTGTTCCCGTTTCCCCGGAATTCTCGTGAGAGTCCATTTTCCCGCCGATTTCGGACCCACATGAGTCGTTTGCGATCGGTCCACAGAAAGATTAATGCTGTACGCGTCTCATGGCCAACCAGTGATTCACATAATTTCCACAATCAAAACGCGCTCTGGATATCCAAAATTGACGCCCGCTTATCACTGGATCGCACTGTGGCAAGATACCCCCGCCGCACCGCATTACTACGTTCCCGCGCATACCTGGACCCCTGTCCTCCTACCTCCGAACTGGGTCACTACGCCTGAGGTATAGCGCTACCCAGGCCATCTGAGGTTACGGAGGCAACCTAGACAGCTCACGGAGCCCCACACTGCCCACGTACCTGTGGGGCGTGCGTAAGCGCATTTCCCCTCGGACCGGTAGCCTCAGCTACATACCTGCTTCGATGGTGGATGTCGGGCCATATCTGCAAGGGTGAATATCAAGTAACCATCTATAGCAGCGCCGGGCCGGGAAAGAAGATGATATTACGATTCATCATTCTTGACTTGGCTGAGATCAAAGAGATACACGTTCATCTTACCTACTCTGCTGGTGACCGAGGACGGTTCCAATGACCGCAGTCAGCGTGCGATACGATGTACTCGGCCGTGGCTGTCGCCGACATGCGGAAATAGTGTTTGACAAATCACTCATTTAGGCTAGAACTACATGGTGCGATCAATAGATCAACGATCAACAAGCATCTACTTCGAGCATACAGTATATACCCCCTTGGAAAATATATGGCGAGATCCGATTATTCATCGTCATCGTCTTCGTCTTTAAAGACAACGCTCCGGTGTTGGCTGCCAGCACCAATATCAGAGTGCCGATGCGTTCGTTGTCTCTTGGAGAATTGTGGCGCTGGCTCATCCTTGCGACGCATTCCACTTGACAAGCGAGATCTGGGTAGAGCACGTTTCGGTCTGGGCGGGTTCGGATTCAAATCATGGAGAGACACGGGGTGCTCTTCTACTTTTGGGAGGAGCTCGTGGGCAGGGTCAAAGTTCTGGCTACCCCTGCGGCTGAGAAGTGTCGTGTTGCCCGCGTTGCCGCTGTCGGGAAGTGGGGTTGGTTTGACCGTGTGTCAAGCAATCAGATGCTCACCGTGACTGGAGCTCCCAATATTTGTTCTTGAGGGCGTCGTATTTCCTACGTAGATCAATCGCATCCTCTCGCGCATCCTCCTCTTGTTCACGAATGGTCTTCTTTTCTGTCGCCATGGTGTTGAGCGCATGCTTGTAATCCGCGCAGCGTTGGCGTAGGTGCTCGTTTTCCTTGGCGAAACCATCGGCACGTCGCGTCAAGTCGTCGACTTCGCCTGCCATTGCGGTGAGGGAGGGGATGTCCATGTATATCTTGCGGACAGAAGGCAGTATGAAGTCATGGTATTTTTGAGGTACGAATGCAAAGTCCGGCGTTGCTGAGATCAAAGGATAAGCAACGGATCAGATGTGGTGAAACAAGTCAGAACCTATGTGGAATACTTTGCGGCAAGTAGGACACGTAGATTTGAGTGCGTCTGCCCCGGAACTGATGTGGCCGAGTAGACACTTTTCACAGTGGACGTGACCTATCGTGTCAAGTTAGTAGTGGTAGTGATAGTGAGTATGAAAGACAAACCGCAGGGGATAGAGACAGGGTTCCGCAAGACGTCGAGACATATGCCACACTCGGCCATGGTTTGAAACGAAGGGTGGATCTCACGTGATCGCGTTGTGTTCCTGACAAACAAGTACAAATATGGATCTACCAACGTAACAAAGTTAGAAGTTGTCAAATATGATACACTGACCGTCTTCTTTGGGTCGGCAGGCTGTCAATTGCCATTCACGATCATTTCACTTCATCACTCATTCTTGAATGTCAAGTTCTCCTTTCATTCCTACTCGTCCATTATCTAGGTCTTCGTCGCGTGGTTCACTTCGTTCTCCGCACGCGCCAAGTCCGTCTCTGAACGATCCAGGTATTTTTTTCCAGCGTCGTTCATTGTGAATTGTTTGTCACTTTCACCGCACCTGGTTCGTTCTCTTCTTTGCAGTGGTTGTTCGGACCCAGATGTCAACCTTGAGGCACTCTATTCGACAGCAACAGGCTCAGTTACACAACCTAGAGAACATTATTCTACGTGGACCGCGTCCACTCCCCCCAGGCTTTATGGCGTCCTCTAACCATGTATCCCACCCTTCCGACGATGTGCTTGATATCAGCTCTCCCCCCTCTTCCTACAACCCCGCGTTTTCAACCCCAAAAACGAAGCGTGGATCGAGCTTCGAAATATTGCAAGGACTAGCCGGTCGCGACTCCAATATTCCTCTCCCTCGTCGCGACAGCGCGACACCAAGCTTCAAGTCAGAAGGTATCCCAGAAGGTATCCCGATAGGTTTCGGAGCCCTCTCAAACACAAGGGAACCCGTGAAGCGAATTTCTAGTCCGACCCGTACCCTCAGTCGTACGTCGCTGCCGACCAAAGGCTAGAGGCTTTTCACTGACAGAAGTTTCAACCACATTAATGTATGTTATTTCCCCAGGTATACCCATTGCATCAGTCGGTCAGTATCTTTCCCGCACAGTTTTGGAAAAATCTTCAAAGCTTCATTTCCGTAGGCAATGCTCGGGCACTAGCAGATGACGGCTCATCCCCGAACCTCAATCGTACCTCCACTCAAACACCCCCGCCAGCATCCCCCACAGATTCGACTGTTTTGAATAACCCCGCGAACCTAAATTCTTCGTCTTCCCTCCAAGCCCCACCATCACCTAATCGCCGGTTCTCATTCACACCGGGAGGGACCTCCAAGGTCTTGGCTGACCTCCAAACCGGTGTTATACATGCAAAAAACGCACTCGAGAATACTAAATCTCAGCTTCGTCTTTCACAACGTACGGTTGCACAGCTGACACGTCAAACGGAAGACCTGAAAGAAGGTCGAGAACGGCTTCGACTGGAAAATGAAGGTCTGAATAATGTTGTTGCGCGCAAGGAGCGACTACTTCAAGAGGTATGTTCCTCTCTGTTTTTCCTAGTCTCATACTTATGTTGTTGTGAGGTTCTCGAGAGGGCACGCAAGGCAGAGGCAGAAGCCGCTACCTTGAAGTCGCAGCTCAAGACGGAAACGACCACGTCCAAACGATCGTTACGTGAGATGGAGGCAGCCCTTGCCGAATCGACCGCGCTATCCCAAAAGTCGGAACGAGAGTACATCACATTGCGTGACAGCATCAAAAGTATGGCGGAAAGTTGGAAACACGAGACGGATCGACTTAGAGATGAGATGCGAAAGCGGGAGGACATAATAAAGAAAGAGGCGGAAACAGTTGGCAAGAAGTACAAGCAGTTGGGGGACGAGATGAAGGCTGCTCAGGCTGCTCAAACAAAGGTGAAAGACCTCCAGACTGAGGGCTCCGATATTCGGAAGGAAATAGAGGATGAATTTCGGGAGGAGATTAGGCGACTCAAGTCACAGTTCGAGGAACACTCTCAGCGCAGTGACCAAGCTACCGGTACAGCCAAGTAAGTGTCTCGTTGAACATTTGTTGCAGATTATTATTAATTGCTCGTGATCAGGACCCTCTCCACTGAACTTGCACGGCTGCGCCGACTTATTCAATCGGGTGCGGGATCACCATCGTCACATACTATTGCTACCTTCGAAGATGCGAGCCCGGTCTCGTAAACTTTGCTTTCCCCTCCTAATTGGTATTGGGTTTCGACTCTTTCTCCTGGACGGCTGTCAACACATGTATCCAATACACTCGTTTTCATATACATACGGCGCTTTCATGTTCCATACCCAGGGTATTTGCTAATTATTGAGCAACTAATCGTTCTTTGATGAAGTCAGTCCGAGCCGGGACGTGATGTGGATGATCCTAGCACTCGTGAATTTTAGAATCACCTGCCAACGGTAAACACGGCCACTGCCGGATCCGTGCGGCTGGGTATATAAGACGCGCAAGAACCCGCCTGATAACTTATAGCATATTCCTCTGAGTTCGCCCTTATCCACAAACCATGACCACCATCGCTACCCCCATCACGGAGATGTTTGGAATCAAGCATCCCATCCTGCTTGCAGGTACAGTGCACGCAAATAATGTTTGTCTTTCGTGGACTCAACGGCTCCGAAATAGGCATGAATGTGGCCGCCGGGCCGGAACTCGCAGCAGAAGTCACCAATGCTGGTGGATTGGGTGTTATTGGCGGTCATGGATACACTCCGAGGGTGTTGAGGCAACAGGTAAAGCGATCCTTTCTATCCTACCATGGCAGGTGCACTCACGAGCTCGACTTTGAACCGCACAGATCAAAGCCCTCAAGGAAGACCTAAAGGATCCCAACGCTCCCTTTGGTGTCGACCTCCTCATCCCGCAAGTCGGCGGTAACGCGCGCAAGACGAACGTATGTTGTAGCTTTCACTGCTCTGCGCAATCTTGCTCACGCTGGCCACTAGTATGACTATCAAAAAGGGCAACTCAACGAGCTCCTCGACGTCATCATCGAAGAGAAGGCTTCCTTGTTCGTCTGCGCTGTCGGTGTTCCACCTACGCATGCAGTTGAAAAGTTGCACGCAGCTGGTATACCCATCATGAATGTGAGTAGTGACTCTGGACGTCGTGGGGCGACTTTGAGGAACTCAATCGTCTTTGCAGATGGTTGGACATCCCAAGCACGTGGAAAAGGCCCTCGCGGCAGGCGTCGACCTCATCTGCGCTCAAGCTGGCGAGGGTGGCGGACACACCGGCGACACACCTGCGACGATTCTCATCCCCGCCTGCGTGGACGCAGTCAAGGGTCACAAATCACCTCTAACGGGCAAACCAGTGTATGTCATTGGCGCCGGCGCCGTGTATGATGGTCGCAGTCTCGCCGCCAACTTAGCGTGGGGAGCGCAGGCTGTGTGGGTGGGAACGAGGTTCGTAGCTTCCAAGGAAGCAGGTGCACCGAAGGCGCACAAGGACGCTCTGTTGAGCGCGAGTTATGAGGACGCGGTGACGACGTTGATCTACACAGGGCGCCCCTTGCGGGTGCGCAGAACGCCATATGTCGATGATTGGTACGTTGGCTGCTTGCCTTGTTGCTGAGCGATGATTCACGTCACTCTCTTCCGCAGGAACAACAACCGGAAAGAGGAAATCAAGGAGTTGACTTCAAAGGGCATTGTACCGATCGAGCACGACCTTCAGCAACACCCGGAGAAGTCGATCGAGGCTCGACCATGGCTGATAGGACGTGTCGCTGCACTAATCAACGATGTCCTTCCTGCACAACAAATTATCGACGATATGGTATCAGACGCTGCAAAGATTATGCAACAGAATGCATCGGCTGTTCGGGTCAGGTCGAAGCTGTAGTTCTGTACGTTATGCATGTGCATGGATTAGTAGATGCTGTATCCTCCGATATCATATCAATATTTAGTTGACACCGACGGACCTTGGACGGACCGGAACTTTTGGTCGGCATATTCAGAGCGCCGTATCATAGCGTGCCTGAGATTGCTTAGCCATGAAGGCCTATTTGGTATGGCGGTCAAAGTGCACAATAATTTCGCGCGCACAAAACGGGTAGCGCGCGCACATTTGGGGGGCCCAGGGGGGGTAGCGCGCACATTTGAGAGGATAGCGCGCACATTTGGGAGCCTGAGTACCAGCGCGCACACAATGGACTTTGACTCAGGTTCACACTAGTACAAAAAATCTCCATCAAAATCATTCAAATTCTTCGAAGTCTGAGACAGCAGGCTCATACAGAGTGTACGGAAAGTTTGTATCGTACGCGGGAAGACTAGGTGGCAATGGGGATTGAGTAAATAGGTAAATGTGCAACGACAACAGCATTAAGGTCAAACAGTAACCAGAGGCAACAAGGGGGTTGATATGAGGTTAACGAACTGCATGGGTTAACCCGTGGTGTCCCAGTACTTACCCGTACCCGCACTCACGGGTACCGTAAGTCAATACCCGTGACAGGTAAACCCGTGGGTTACCCCACGGGTAACTAATTTTTTGGGTCGTCGCGTCGTTGCACGTCGTCTTTTTTTTGTGTCGTTGACGTCGACAACGACATTGCGTCGTCGTCGTTATCGTCGTGTCTGGTCGCTGACTCGTTGTCGCCGCTGTTGCCGCGATGCGTTATCGACGACATCGCGTTGTCGCGTGACTCGCGTCGTTGGCGTGCTGTCGTCGTTGCATTGATGTCGTGTCATTGGCGTCGCAGGAGTCGCTGCATCGGCGTCGTCATCTCGTCCTGTCTTGTCGCCGAGTCGACGCCGACTCGTTGTCGTTGTCGTTGTCGCCGTCGCTGCTGTTGCCGTGACGCGTCATCGACGACGTTGTGTCGTCGTCGTCCTGTCTTGTCGCCGAGTCGACGCCGACTCGTTGTTGTTGCCGTGACGCGTCATCGACGACGTCGTGTCGTCGACGGTGGCATCATTGTTGATGATGTTGCCGTCGTTGCGTCACTTGCGTCGACGTTGTGTCGCCTCGCCGTGACGAGTCCGAGTCGTCGACGTCGTCGACCGATGTTGCCGCTGCTGTTGCTGTGACACGTCGTCGACGACGTTGTTGTCGATGTTCGTCACAGTCTGCGCCGTGACGCAGCATGACGACGTCGTTGACGCGTTGTCGACGTCGCTGATCAAGTTGCATGGGTACTAACGGGTAATGCGCAGGTACAAAAAAAAAGTCGTGACCCGTGACCCGTGACCCGTGATCCGTGACGGGTTACCCATCATGCAGTTCCCCGAAAGGGTCCTTCCTGCCTGAGTAACCTGTGGGAATCGCCTCCACCTTCCTTTCCCCTCCACCACCATCTACGAGCAAGAAGCATCCCTCCTCCCTACTCGTTATTTCCCCAACTGCAACCAATCTACTATCCGGGGTCGTGCCTTTACATGCCACTAGTGCCTCCGTGACTCGGCCAACTCCCTCGATAGGGCTTAAGATTGGTAGCTGGTACCCTACACGGTCTCGGATGGGCAGCGGTAGCGGAGCCCCCTGACGAGAGCTTTCGCAGGCTCGAAACCGCTACTACCCGCTCCCTTATCTACCCCTACTTGTACTATAGGTCGCACCCTCTAACGGCCAATCGCCCGACCCTAATCCTCGGAGAAGGGTGTCAGACGGACGAGCAAGTAGACTCGACCGCCCGAGTATCCTCTTCTCGTACACAGACCTAGCTCTAGGGTCGTGCTTCGCGCTTCCCTAGACCACTCAAGGCTGGTAGTAACCTCATATCAACCCCCTCGTTGCTTCTGGTTACCGTTTGACCTTAATGTTGTTGTCGTTGCACATTTACCTACTTACTCAATCCCCATTGCCACTTAATCTTCCCGCGTACGATACATATGGCGGTCAAAGTGCACAATAATTTCGCGCGCACAAAACGGGTAGCGCGCGCACATTTGGCATCAGGAAATTGGGGAGAAGCTGATATAGCCAGATGGATCTTACAAATATATATAAACTTGATATAATAAGATAAGTGGTAGACAATTGGATATCAATAATTGCCAAGTAGACAGCAGCAAAGTAAGGCTATGAACAGATAGTAGAAGAAATACATACCAAGGATAATGTTATCTCAGCACTGGTGTACTTGATGAATGATTATCAGTCCTTTGACATAATTAGTTCAGCATGACCAAGAGCTCACATCCTGATATTCAAACTGTCGGAGTATTGCCAACAAATATATGGTTGATATAAAAAGATAAGTACAAGATCAGGTCATATCATTGCTTGCAAGAAAGGCAGCAGAGAGTCTAAAATGTGAATATAATATGGCATGCCGGTACTAGTTGGCAATTCATTATAACTACCTATGAGTCCTTTGACATGATTAGTTCAGCATGACCAAGAGCTGTCATTCTGGTGTTTAAACTATCAGAGTAGTACCAAAAAGGTAACTACAAGATCAGGAAATATCATTAGTTGCAAGGAAGGCAGCAAAGAGTCTACAGTATGAATATAATATAACATACTGGTACCAATTGGCAATTGGTTATAACTTATAACTACCTATTGGTCACCCCTTTGACATGATTAGTTCAGCATGATCAAGAGCTGGCATCCTGTGTTCAGACTATCAGATTAATGTTAACAAATGTATGGCTGATATCAAAAGGTAACTACAAGATCAGGGAATATCATTAATTACAAGGAAGGCAGAACAGTATCTAAAGGATAAATATAATATAACATCCTATCATCCTGGTGTTCATACTATCAGAGTAGTGCCAACAAATGTATGGCTGATATGAAAAGATAACTTCAAAATCAGGGAATATCATTAGTTGCAAGGAAGGCAACAGAGAGTCTAAAGTATGAATATAATATAACATAATGGTACTAGTTGGCAATTGATTATAACTACCTATGAGTCCTTTGACATGATGAGTTATACTTGGTTTAGAGATGGCCTTCTGACACAGTATTACACACAAATGTAAAACTGCCATGATAAAGTAGATTAAGATCAGGAAATATAAGCAATTGCAAGAGATACAGCAGAAAGGTAAAGGTATGGACAAGCATTAGATCATTCATAACTTGTTGTTGCACCCAGCAATTATTGTCAATCACTGATATTCTCTGAGCTACTAATTGGGAAATTGCTGAGGAGATGATATAACCAGACACATGTCATAAACAAATATAAAGTTGATACAACAAGCTAATGAGATGATCAGAGAATATCAACACTTAGAAGGAGCTTGGCAGCAAGTCAATCATATGGACAGAATATACAAGAAAGACATGCCAAAGAACATATTATCTCAACACTGTTGTACTTAGTAGATGATGATAAACCCTGATCAATCCTCAAAGTTTGCATATTTGATTCAGCATGATCAAAAGATGGTATTCAATGGTATAACCAAATGTAATGCTACTGTAATAAAGTAAATGCCTGATCAGGGAATACGAGCACTTGCAATGGAGACAGCAGAAAGTCAAAGATTCATCATAATGAACAAGAAGTAGAAGAAGAACATTCCAAACTTACTTGCTGGTACCAATCAGGAAATTGTGGAAACAATGACATGAGTAGATGGATTTTGCTTTTATGTGGGCTTATTTCCATCATCCCAATCACTGATCAGTGATGATACCACATAGGGCATCCTGGACCCCGACTGGGACCACTGACAGTTGGCAAGTCTCCAGTGTCATGGTTCCCTACATACATTGCAAGAATATTGCTATTCAATAATTTACAATGATAATCCGTACTCCGCATGAGCACCCCAATAAAGTTGATTGCCAAGTGCCCGGGCGCAAACACACTTGCGAGCGCAATCCCGGCCTCCGTATCATAGGGGCCGGCAGACTCAGACTCAGACTGGCTCCATCGGCTGTTACCCAAGTACCGCACGGCCAGTCCTACGAAAATCACACGATGTAGTATACCACCGAAACCCGTATTAATTAATCGACTGTTACCACGACCGTCAGTTCGACCAGAAGCCGTAAAAATGAAACCAACTTTCCAGTTTCGATTTGGGAACGAGTGGAAGGAGACTCCAACTGACCAACATGTGCAATATATATGACAACGCCACTTTTCGCTGTCGACCTTGAGCATGATCGCGATCGTGTCTTGGTGACTCGACAAAAAACTGAGGGTCTAGCAAGTGGATCAGTACAACGCCAACGACCAAACGTGACACTGGCAACTCACCAAGTTGGTGATTCACCGTCATGTAGAGCACGGTCACGACCAGCTGCAGCGACAGAATAAACAGTTGATGAAGCTATCAACAACCACAAACGTACTCAAAGTAAACACGGCTTGTCTGCCGAGGATGATGGCCTCATTGAGGTCCGTCATATCTCCATGCCGGTTGTAACGAGTGGAGAAATAGTTTGCGACATTGTTCAACGACGTTGATCGACCCGGGTGCCCTGACGGACAAAGGTCGAGGTCTTGTCTCCCGAGGATGATGGCCTCATTGAGGTCCGTCATATCTCCAAGCTGGTTGTAACGAGTGGGGAGATAGAGTGCGACATTGCTCAAAAATGTTGATCGACTAGGGTGCCCTGACGGGCGAAGGTCGAGGCCTTGTCTCCCGAGGATGATGGCTTACAAACGCCCCCCGCTCCAGCTCGCTCGAATGCTTTGTTCGATCAAAGATAAACACCTCTCCAGTTATCGTTTTCGTAGCGATCAAGTCTGGATTCTGCGGCATGTACCGCGCGCGGTTCACTTCCCCCGCATGGTTGATTTTCTGCGTGATTTGGATTCGCGGTTGGGGTGGGATAGTGTGTCCGCCAAGCTCGTCGTCGTAGTCGTTGCGGTCGAGCTTCTCCGCTAAGGGGCCGTCGCGCTTCGGTATGTGAACGGTGGCGATTTGGAGGTAATATTGTGCTTGGCCGGACGTGTGCGTGGCGAGAAGCAATCTGTGGACGGTGTAGGGCTTGTTTGGAGGGCTGGAGCGCGGTTCGTGAGGGAGGGAGGAACTTTGAACGCAGGAATACAACGCACGATTCCTTGTCTGGGAACCACCGGCACGTCAGGCTTGGCCAGTCCAACGCGTGCGATAACGATTGTTCGTGCCTCGAACCGAGTGTAGACACCGATAGCGCCATCGTCCGTTTGCGAGGTGTATCGACCAGAAAGGAAGCTTCCAGGTCGACGTGCCCGTCGTCCCCAGAAACGAGGTGCAGATAGATGACCAGGTGAGCATAGCCGCGTACCAGCTCCGAACGGTTATTCTCCAGCGCACACTCGTGCAAGCTCCAATGAGGTCCATACAGGCGCTCGGTAGGCAACGAAACAGCATCGACGTCGCTCCCGGCAGCTTGATTTGATGCCGCCGGTCCTCGTGCAATTGTGTAACCGTAGACAGAACGGCCATGCCTTGTTAAAACGAGCCTGACGCGACAAGGAATGGGGAACGTGACGGGTAGGTGAGGTGAGCGAGTTCAAAGAAGAGAGAAAAATCGCGCGCGATCATCAAAGTTTCGCGCGTGTTATAAAAACTTGTGTGGGCTGTTTGTGCACTTCAAACGCCATACCCTCGGACCATGGGACGTCACTCCCAAGCAAAAGCCCGCGGAAGTCATCACGAAAACAATGAAAGTATGATATACCATTATATATATTTATACTCACTCCCAACTACATATTACATGTTCATTCTGATACACTTATGGATAATCTCTGGCATAGTAGGTGACAATTGATCAC
>JBBPPY010000527.1:0-20419 GCA_038092195.1 Leccinum barrowsii
TTGCTATCCGACGATTACCTCAGATTCGCTCGGGACGAAGACTCAACTTTGAGTCCTGCTAATGGTAAAGGAAAAGAGCGAGCACATGAACACCACGGACCTCCACCGGACTCCTGGTGACTGGACTCCGGTGCATCGGCCCACTTCACAAATGACATCAGCAAAACGACCTTTTTGCTTTATAGAGCTTATAGAGCACAGCTTGTTACACAGACCTGTATAGTCTGTACAGACAGGTGGCTGTGTCAGATATTTTTTTGGTCGATTAGTAATTGATTAGTAATCATTGCACAGAGTACACAGACACTACAGACACTACAGGCCTGTACAGACAGACCCTGTATAGACTGTGGCTGTGTTGACCAAGCACACTAACCAGATTAATTCTAACCAGATACTAACCAAGCAAGACCAGGCACACTAACCAGAACTAACAAAGCAGAAATCCTAACCAGACACTAATGACTTTGCTGATATTCCTAACCCAGACTAACATTGATTTGCCTCCCAACCTGGACTACCTATTGATTTGCCTGATACTAACGCCGATATCCCTAACCCAGCCTAACATTGTGTTGCCTCCTAACTTGGACTGACTATTGATTTGCCTGATACTAACACCGATATCCCTAACCCAGCCT
This sequence comes from Leccinum barrowsii, assembly GCA_038092195.1. Classification (NCBI taxonomy): domain Eukaryota; kingdom Fungi; phylum Basidiomycota; class Agaricomycetes; order Boletales; family Boletaceae; genus Leccinum; species Leccinum barrowsii. Next base: position 642 of record JBBPPY010000527.1, read on the forward strand.
AACATTGTGTTGCCTCCTAACCTAGACTAACTATTTATTTGCCTGATACTTATCCCTAACCCAGCCTAACATTGTGTTGCCTCCTAACCCTCATAGCCAGGTATATCCCAGGATCATTTGATTGCGTCCTAGGTTGGTCACATCAGCTGTAATTTTCTCGCAATGTCCTTAAAAGTCTATGATCAGGTCAGTGGTATAGGCAATGCCTCCTGCCGAGTTGATTGTGCCATCCATGTTGTAAACCAGTACAACAAGTTCGAGGGGTTTCAAGGGTATACATTGGGACTTGGCCCAATCAGTGTCTATGAAAACTCCATTTGCTCCACTGTCTAGGAGTGCAGCTACTTTGATGTTTTTGGTTTTTGTAATTATGTCTATTTTTAGGACTAGTTCCCTAAGTGGGCGCATCGTATGGACTTTCCGCTCAGTTGGGATCTGAGGGGGGGAACTATTTTTATTTTCTTTATAAGCCAAATTAAGCCTCCCTTCCCTTCGAGATGACAAAGAATCAGGAGAAACATCACTATCTAATACATTAAAATGATTAAAAGAAGACAAAGAAGAGCAAGATTGAGAAGGAGAAACAGAATTTGTACTAGCACTATCTAGGTGTCAAGTACGGTAGTCCAAAAGTAAACTATTTTTTTGTTTTATAGGAGGGGGAGATGTCATACCCGATATGATCTCCCTCACTCTTTTCCCTGAGTCACATCGAGATCACAAAAATAGGCTTGTGCAGCCTTCAAGTCCATTCCTTGTATTGCCTTTTCCCAGTTAGGCAATCATGGGGTTTGTTGGTTTGTTGAAGCAGTTCCTTCTGTGGTCTGCACGTTCTTGGACTTGAATTTCAGACATTCCTTTCTATGTTCACCTCTAGAGAATCCACACTCTTTACATCTTGTCAACGGTTTGTTGCATTCCTTCGCCCGATGTCCATTAGTTCCACAATTGTAACATCCCAGAGATGTCTTCTGAACATCAGTGGTAGTTACAGTGGCATTGATGTCCATTGCATTGGGATCTCGACGTTGGAAGGTGGAGGAGTGGGTTTCAAAAGCTTCTATGGCATTCGCATATTTTTGCATGATTTTCCCCTTGGAGGAACATATGTTTAATGATCTCCTGTCGGCTATTCCTTTTGAGGAGGGCGATATCCATCATAGGGTCGCATTTGGCCTGATCATAGAGAGCAAGCCAGGTCGTCAGGAAGACCTGGGTTCATTCTTTTGATCCTTGCTTTTTGTCCATGAGTTTCCTCAAGGCAATGTCTCTTTCGTTGCCAATTCAGAAATGACCATTAAGAAGGAGCTCCAATTGAGGGGGAGTGGGCCATTCATGGCCCTCTAGTCCTCATCGCTTTTTTAGCTCATTTTGGACCCAAGCAGCACCGTTTTTGTCCTTTTCACCAATTCATAGTGACTAAGTGGGTCCACCAGCTATGACCGACTCGAGTATTTATACAATAGGACTATTCTACATACAGGCGGACTACATGAGGTGTTACCTACATACATTCTAAGTGACATAATGTCTACATAATGATACAAGGGAGTGATTAGCAATGGAATGACAGTGGTGACACCATGGTCATGTAGTGACATCGAGGATGAGGGCTGAGGGGTAGGTCACCTGACCTTAGTCCGAGTGGCGGTATGTCCGGACTCTAGTCCTGGAATGGAAGAGTGTAAGTGGCCTTTACGTGCTCAGTTAATCAAGGCTTCCTTGGACCAGGGCTACATATATAACACTCTTCAACAAGAACTCAGCCAGCCTGATGCTGTGATTGACAAGCTACCACCTTCGCCCTCGCCTCCCCCTGGAGAAGATGACAAAGTGCCTATCAGAGTGCAACCTAGGACCAACAATGGTGCAAATCTTCCAGAATACTCTTTGGAAACTCTGCAAAAAAATTTTGTTGAGTTTATTATTGTCAATGACCAGGTAAATGAATTTACCAAAGTACTTTGCTAACTTGAACATCATTTGTTTGACTTTGGTATGGATCAGGTGACCAATGTCATAACTAATATCATGTATATCCAGTACTCTTGAATGATTTATTGTTTTAGATTTTGAGATTTATGTGGACCATTACCACAGTGTTTCTTCTTCTTGTCATCCTTACCACCATTCTTCCCTTTGGTCATCAAAGGTGGGGTCTTCATGACTCTATCAATTTTCATTTGGAAAGTTATGTGGCCTTAATGGCATAGATGTTTTGTTTCAATGGATCAAGTGGCTGTTGTCAAGTCTGGGATGCTTTTTGCAGCCTGAAGTTCTTGGGGTTATATGTGAGTATAAAAGAAGGATCATGGGAAGTCCCAAGGTGCACACCTCATTCATGGTGTTGTTGACTGAATCCTCAATGCGAAAAGAAGGTCCGCCAACACTTTTCTCCACACTTTTAGAGTTGGTGTGCGTGCGGTTGAGGTGTGCAGAGAGCATGAAGTAAGCCTATATGTCTTCCTTGAGAGCAGTGACATTTATGGGGGTAAAAATTTAAGTTAGACACAGTCGCGAGCATGACCAATAGGATGCTGTTTGTGAATGTATAGAAGATATATATTTCTATGTGTGCAGCTGAGGAGTTCAAGTATAGAACCAGAGAGGAAAAGATAATAGGGAATGACTCTAGTAGGAAACTTACTAGGAATGTGTGAATGGATTGAATGAAGTAACTTGAGAGTAGTAGAGAGTTGTTTGATGAGAGTATGAAAGAAATATATAAAAAACAACTTGAATTAAATGGACATCTGGATCCATCTTATATACTACATGACTTGTTTGTACATGTTATGGTATATAGAATGTGGTGGAATATTCTGTAAGAGTCTAGCCAATAGTGTATAAGACTCTATACATGATATATAAGTACTGAGTCATATCTGAGTCATAATCAGTAAGCTGATCAATAAGCAAAGTAATGAGATAGGAGTCATCATAGAAAATGAAAGAATAGTCTAGAAGTAAGTTCTAGACTATTGACCAAACAATCTAACTCTGATTGTTTCAACAGAATGTACCTTGCAGAGCACTTTGCTTGTTAATGGAACGTGGAGAATATGCAAGTAACTTGGCGCGATCACTATGATTGGTCAAGATGAAAAGGTTGAGTAGATTCCAGGTCTGCCATGACTAAACAATCTAACTCTGATTGTTTCAACAGAATGTACCTTGCAGAGCACTTTGCTTGTTAATGGAATGTAGAGAATATGCAAGTAACTTGGCGCGATCACTATGATTAGTCAAGATGAAAAGGTTAAGTAGATTCCAGGTCTGCCATTTTCCAAGCCACTTGTGACGATCAGAAAGATAGAGTGTGTTTACCTTGGTTACTCACAGTGGACTCCAGTGTGACCTACAAGTCCCTTTTAGTGGTTATCCCGCCCCCACAAGCTTCCTTCACTTATCACCTTCCCCAAGCTACTTGCAACAAACCTTATTTTTGGTCTGTCATAGCCTTGAAACTGGCTACCTGGTGTAATGGAAAGCATCCAGTGCCCTCCAGTGCAAAAAACCTCTTACCTCTTTTTCCAGTTCATCAAATGGACTGCGATCAGTGGTTGCAAAACCCTGACTATCTGACACTTCATTGGAACACTGTTCAAAGCACCATGTGGAACCAGGTGGGAAAGCTGGAGGCAAGAGTCTTGAGGGCAGCTCTTGTCGAGCGGTCGGACCAAGCAGCTGGAGTTTGCGGGATCCCTGCCAGTACTCTCTCCCTCTTGAGGAATTCTTTGAGCACACTGGATTGCTCAAATGACTCCCCAGTGGGAGCCACTCTGCTTATGCCAGTGCATCTAAGGAAGGGAGTGCTGATGGCAGGGTGGAGGTGGATATAGCAGCTTCAGCTCCTAATTCTATTATATATACTTCAAGTTCATTTTATGTGAATAAATTCAACTTACCTTTTTCTAGATCACTGGGCTTGGAGTGGATGGAGCTAGCCAATAATTGAGCTGGTTATTAAGTAGCATAGTGAGAATAAATTTCACTCACTAGTATCAACCAAAGAATAGCCCTTGATGCTGCTAGAGGGGCTTGAGAGAGCTGGAGCTGGCATTTGACTGGTTGGTGATTAGAAAACTGGCATAGTCAGGGGCAAAAAGTACCTTACTTATATCAGCAAGGGGGGAGTTTATGCCCCTAGTATATTTTAAGCTATAGCAGGGTTTATGCATTAGCTTGGATTTTTTAATGTGGAGTTTGCTTACCTCTTTTGAGGGGACATATAATCCAGTGGGGCTAGTGGATGTTTATTATCAATAAGCCAAGTTGCAAAGGTAAAAAAAGTACTCACCTTTCATGATGTTGAGGGAAAAAACTTCCTACTCTCCCTCAAAACTTATAGGCAAGTTGCTTCCTTCACCTCATCACTCTCATCCTGGTCCTTTTGGCACATGTTGCATTGTGACACACCATTTGTCGACATTGCGTATGAGGGAGCTTGTGTCATTGCCGCCATCGTTTCACTGACATCGTGTTGTTGATGTTACATCATGACATGCCCTCGTGTCGTTGCGTTATTATTGTCGAAGGCACACAGGTCTGGCATGGGGTGAGAGTGAGAGAGGGAGAGAGCTCGTCATCATTGTCATTGTGTGGATGCTGCCAGCATGCCACGTTGTTGTCTGCACATATGCATGTATTGTTAGGGGGCATGCATGTGTGTGTAATGTGTGTTATTGTTGGCATCGTCATGTCATGGTCGTGGTGGCATGAAGATAAAGATGGCATGAAGACAGCATTGTTGCATCCCGTCATTGTCATATTGTGTTGGGATGTTGTCACAACCTTTTTGCTTTATAGAGACTACAGAGTGCCCCTTGTTATATAGACCTGTACAGTCAGTCTGTACAGACAGGTGGCTGTGTCAGACATTTTTTTTAGTCAATTAGTAATTGATTAGTAATTATTGTACAGAGTACATAGATACCACAGACACTACAGACCTATACAGACAGACCCTGTACAGACTGTGGCTGTGTTGACCAAGCACAATAACCAGATTAATTCTAACCAGATACTAACAAAGCATGACTAAGCACACTAACCAGAACTAACAAAGCAGAAATCCTAACCATAATGACTTTGCTGATATTCCTAATCCAGACTAACATTGATTTGCCTCCTAACCTGGACTAACTATTAATTTGCCTGCTACTAACGCCGATATTCCTAACCCAGATAATTTGTCTCCTAACCAGGACTAACCAATCTTTACCTCCTAACCCTATTTCCATGATTGACATCCATGGATCATCACCCATTTTTTCTTATTTTTCCCACTGCTAATTGCTCCGTTACTTCTAAATCTGGCTTTGCCAATATCCCTAACCAAGACTAACATTTGTTTTACCTCTTAACCTGGCCTGTTAAACAAAAATTGCCACCTAACCTAGACTAAAATGACTGAGTGGAATGGCCTAGTGACAATGATGCCAAGACAACCTTTGCTGTGAGATCCTCAATACTAGGAGGGATGTGGGGAGAAGCAGACGATGTTGGAGACATCAAGAGCCCGGTGAGTACCACAGTGAAGGGGTATCGGGGGCAAACAGACATGGCCCGATGATCCCCAAGTGGCTGGAAAACACACCTTGCGGTGTAAAGACAACAAGTCCGCTAAGTAGGTGTTAGCAGGTAGTAGTCAAGGGTTTGCCAGGGAGTTCAGAAGGTTTCGTCGACCAGGGAGAAGGCGTTGAACAGCAGTCCGACGGTAGTCCGGAGGTGTTGAAGACAGCCCGGTCGTAGTCCGGTGTGACTGGCGGTAGTCCGGTAGTGTCGGCGATGAGAGGAATGGTGAGGACGAGCTCCGTAGTGAGCTATGAGGTGCGGAGGTGCGATCAGAAAGTCGTAGTAGCTGCGTGGGATACGTAGATGTATTTTCCAAACTCAAACACAAGTCATTATAGTCCCGGGCATATCCCGAGACTGTCTAGCGAGTCTAAAGTAGGTATATTGAAATGTAAACAAAAGATAACAAAAGTAAAAGAAAGGACAAGGGAAGACCGGGGCTCGCCGGCCGGTATAGTAGTAGTCTGGTACTACAGGACTAGCAGTACTGCGAAATAGGAGACCAAACTACGTAAGGACAGACCGGTATAGAGTATAAACGATGGGGAGGGGATCTGGAACATGTTAAAAGAAGGAGATACGAACACAGAGCCATACTGGGCTCTACAGCGGCCCTGCAACAGCACCCTCATCTTATTTGTCTGCAAGAGACAGGTGCTGGGAAGGGTCTGGAGTGCTTCGAAGTTGCGTCAGTCGAATTGAGAGGAGAGTAGAGCATGGTCACCGAGACCGTCTACATGATGTTTGATGTTAGTTGGACTTGAAAGAAATAGACAAGAAGTGATTAGTAAGCGGTGAAGTTAGCGTTGGTGAAGGTATGTGATGAACGTCTGATGTACCTGTGCCCTAAGTAAGATATTCATCCAGCTTTGCAAACTCACATTCAAAATCAATAAATCTTCAACTATCCTCCTGCTAGAGTGGAAACATCTGTTGGAGGAGTTGAATCAAACGATCAGTATCTTGCCACGTGACATTGTGATCCTATGGAATTTAATTCTAAATAATATGCTTCATTGTAACATAAATCATGGAATGATACAGAGGGAATTTACTACCAAAGATCTCCTCAGGAGTGCCAATCGAAATCTTGCATTTCCATACATTATATCATCATAAGCTGTTAGCGGGGCAAGCTGGTTCACCGTCGCGCTCCCCTTGTCAATCATGTTAATTGTACTGATCTGGTTTCTCCTCCTGATGAGCTACCAGCCTGTGCGTGCGCTGGACCCAAACTAGGCTCAATGGAATGCTCAGAACACCTCAGAATGTGACTTGCCTATATACTTGCCACAAGGCACATGTGTCGTGGGCTAACATCTCTCCGTCGGATCCAACATACACCATGTCTTTCTGGGAGGTGATCCAGCCTTCTGTGAAGTGAACGACTGGATCTCCGGACTATCAGTATCCTAACAAGTCGAATGCTTGTTTCACAAAAGCGTACCAAGTCACTTTTCGACTTCACCACTCTCTGGACCCAAGGTGTGCTATCCGACAGAACACGTCACCACTGTTTTCCTCACTCCCTGTTAGGTAGATATTCTCCAGCGTATTTGGGCGGTGCTGATAGAGCCTTTGGATGAGCATGGGGCGGGAGGGAGATGCGCCCATCAAGGAGGAGACTTGGAGAAGCCCCAAAAGATGAAGAATTGTTCAGGGAGCAGGAGATGACATAGGTGAGAATGCTGCACTGACCTGATTTTGATCTTTTAACTTTCACTTCTATAGATCCAGGAGAACTGCATTCAATCTTCTTCTTCTCCTTTTCGCATCATCCATGGCTTACTTACTTGACACGCACGTACAGGGACGACATCATCAAGTGGGACCTCGCAGAAACAGCCAAAGGCAGGCCGTTTCCTGAATCCTCGATGTGGACGTATTTGTCAACTGTAATCAGCTAAACGCGCCAACGATGCCGAGGAAGTTGTCCATCGTCGTCGCTGTCTTCAATCCATTGGATTTTTTTTAACTCAGAGCTCATCGTGGTATTAGGGGTACCAGATTTTCAACAATGTGACCACGGAAGAATATGCAGCAATAGCGTATCTCGTGCGCGACAAGAACTTCATCAGGCATATATGCGTTGCGCTCATTAGACTCGGACACGCCCTGAGTCACGCTTACAGAGATTTGCAGGACAATTCAAAGTGAGTGTAATTGTTCTGTTGTCCAAGCTCGTTCTCAGTTGTCAAGTTTTGTCCCAAAGAACCAAGTCCAACCCAGTTATGCGTGCTCGAAATTTTCTGTTTGCCATTAGTTTCCTGTATTCTCTTAGTGTTCTTGGGGTCATAACATTTTTTTGGTAGCCATGGGAGATGTCAGGCGGTACATGATGGTGTCCTGTACTAGTAGGTCCACGCTGTTGATCCAAACCGGCCGCCGTGTAGATCGTACCACAGAGACCATCTCTTTTATTGACGAGCCCTTTGCTCACTCTGGTAAGTCCACCATCTCTGGTTTGAGCAACCCTTGCCCCATAACAATACTACTGTCCAGCTATCCTCGACCAAGCTGCTGCATCCCTGCTTGAGTATGAACTCATAAACACCACCCAGGTTGGCGATCAAGGATGATTGCCTCACTAACGTAGCCCTTCGCGTCCCCTTTACTATGTGTCAACCTTACAATTGCCAAGTGCCCTAGATGAAACCGGTTAAAGGGGGGATGTATAGAATGATCAATGGATCCAACATACAGTATATGTAATACGACAAGGTCCATTGGCATCTACTGACTGTGCTGCAAGCAGCAAGGCTCAGTATGCTGCAAGGACTGATCATCGTGAAGGGAAAATCAATTTGTCACCCCTCTTGTGTTCCGAGTCAGAACTGATCATCACATTTGTTGACTGTCGCTGCAGATCAGGTTTGAAATAATCAATTATTATTGATTTCATGCGGGCATCACCTCACGCACCACACTAAGAGATGGAGTCCTGTATGCTCCATATTAGCACTTGCTCCACTTCTCTTGGCTTTTCCACTTGTTTCATTATACCACCAATTTAGTGAGTTTGGTCATTCTTTCCCAAATGCAAGTGCTAACGTGTCTGATGCATGATATCCGGTTTTCAGCCCCCCTTCATGCCTCCTCCCCTGCTTGAGAAATGAACCGGAGTGAGTACAGCATGTCGACGAGTGAAGAACACTGCTACCAACGACATTTTGATGAGACAGCGACATTAACAGCCCGGAAGGGAACGTCTGTGTCTATTTTATGTGCAACTGTGCAACAGTCACAGTCGCAGTCGCTCAAAACCGTACAGGCTTTGTAAGAAAGAAACCCGAGTAGAACCCTGCTTGCTGCACAAACCAGCTCCGAATGCGGCTTTGGGTTCGAAGACTTCGCAGCTGTCGAACCACAATCATTGGGCCTTTCTTGCCAGTACAATGAGATAGAGACCATTAGCATTGGCATCAATATGACTTTACACTGGTCACCGTTTCCCTTGGTTGGCGGCCTCTGATCAAGGGCATCAAGAGTGCATTCCAAAACCAGGAACGTCTTGCAGCGTAGTAACCTCCTAAACAATGATCTGAGTCAGCAGCTATGCACACGCTAGCCCTAGCCATCCCGTATCTTCATGATGGGTGCGATCGGCTTATCTATTTTGATTTTGATTTTCATCGCTGATAATTACGTGTTTTTCCATTGGCTGGAAATCGCTTGACCATGCAAATCCGCTGCCAGACTAGGAAGGAGGTACTTTGCACCCGTGGCTACACATCACCCAGTCATCATCCAAAATATATGTAATGCTTACTGGCCAAAAACTACCGATGGCAGTTCGTTGGAGTTGCCAGATCTGAAAATGCAAACCATGTTTCGACAAACATGCATGAAATTCAGGATTGACACCAGAGTAGCAAGCGGATCACCGTTACTGTGCTTGCCAGTCAACATCTTGGGTAACATCATAGGGCATATGGATGCCAATCTTAAAGTTATAAGTAGATAAGTAGGCATTTTTAATGAGTCAAATGGGGCTGCGGAACTAATACTGATGCGACTGAAGATAGGGTCTCCATTGCGTGATTCCATTCCTAGTCATCCAATCTGATCAAGTCTATCCCAGTCAGCATTGACCAGACTTGGGTAATTTCATTGTATTCCTGTCATTGGCGTCGAGGTCATCGACTCTAGCTCGAAATAGATCAGGACTTGGTTGTATACTGACAACGGACGTGACGGGGATGACACGGCAGTTTGCCGGGTTATAGGTATGTTGAGAAGAGTGGACTGGAAATCAGTCTAGAGATATGATATGTTGCTACTGCATCGTCGTAGTCAGTCATACATAAACTTTGGCAGCGGAGTGTAATAGTACTGGCAAATAGTACTCACAACATATTGAACTTACCAGCGATCGACATCAAAGTCTAATTGATCCCAAAATTCATCAGATTGTCCCACTCATTTCTGACATGGCATGGAAGCGTGCTGGACATTCCTATTTCAAAGATGCCCAAGGTATTACGGGCGCGTATGATTGAACGGTGTTTGAGAGTGACATCAGCTTCAGTGTGGTAGATTGTGGGTTGGATGGTATCAAAGTTGCTCTGTGAGCACTGTGAGCACCAAAAAACAGAAGCAGATGAACGGTCCGAAAACGATTAACAGTTGGGGGCCTTTACACGATAGCAGAGAATGGCAGGTGACAGCGAGCTACCCTCTGTTGTATCCGCCTGTGTCACCTTCTTCTGTGGCATCTGGATTCATGCTCTATCATCATTTCATTGATCAATGAAACACCTGTGGTTTTGAGGGTGGTAAAGAGATGGAACAAACATTGCTTTTCTTGTCGATCAAGAAAGTGACAGCATTGATTATGAAAATCATGGTGGTTTGAGAGGCGAGCGAACACAACTCCCTCATGTCTGTTACAAGTCCAGCATAAAATTTACTATGTAAGTCTCTTTTCAAATAACTGTCTGACTGTCAAGTGAGTTCACTGTCGTCTGTAACACCAATTGGGAGTATTTCATAGTATTGAATGAGTGGGTTCACCTTACTTGTCATGGTGTCCCAAATGAGGAAATACTGTTTGAATCTGCATTCGCCCTCCATGAATTCATGATCGAAAGCAGCATGGGATGCCAGTCGGAGCACCCAGTGTTTGCTCACCTATCTGCGTGCCCCAGATACTTTCATCTCCTGAACCACAGCCCAAAGCATGCAGGGGAACTCACATCTTGCATATACATCATCGGCGGTACAACCATGAAACCATCTGATTTGAGACCGACGTAGGACGTGTTCAGAAAATCGCGATATGAGTTTGCAACATCCTCGGCAAGCGTTAAATGTATCTTTGAGACTGAAGAGTCTAGAGAGTGAGGTTTGAGGATCTCGTGCAAGTATCTTTCAAGTGGAACCACTTTGTCAAAGTAGAGACCGGTGCCGGACAGAGTCATCGCTCTCGTTAGCATCAGCAGTGATAGCCCAAAAAATGTCATCTGGCAAATGGCGGTCTCTTCCTGATGGAGATATGAAAGGACCTAAAATCAGCATCAATCCCATTGTCCACCCAGCTCGTTATGGTGAACCTGTATTGCCCACCTCCAATGGTGGATGATGTCATTGTATTTGCATTCCTCAGGAAAAAACTGGCTCTTGCCATCTGCAATATACATTTTTTTTATTTTTTGGCCAAGAGAAGAACATGCTGTCATCTGCTATGCTGATTTTTCATCTTATAAGGGTACAATAAGCTCAGCCAAAAACGCTAGATGAACTCCATTACCACTCAGGCTTGTCACCTCGGCTAAAGTTGCTTGCTGCGCCTGGAGACTTTCCTCACACACTCTTCGACGGACCTTCTGGTGCTGGGAAGAAGACATGAATAAGTCAGGTTTCGAAGACCACACTAAAACATGTCCCTTCATCTGCAGAGAGGTATGAGATGCGAGGTCGACTGCGGAATGGACAATAAAAGATGCGAGCTTAGCCACCACCAAACCCAAATGCAATTTCGCGCAGATCTTGCATGTCAGTGTGAAGTGTTCCATCAACATGGATGAGTTGTTTTGGAATGAGTTCTAAAGTATCGGCATACGCTGCCTCATGGTGCAACACGTGCCTGCCAACTTCTCCACTGCGGCAGGGCATCCACACCACCAATGTATTCTCGCCAACTTCTCCCACACTTAATCCTATGTCACCAGGATACTTACCAACTAATCCGAGCTATTCGCCCATGTCACTGTCGTTTTTCCCGATGTCGTGGCAGCCCTTTGCTCGGTTCCTGTTCCCCAAGAGCGCTTTGTGGGATGTGCTGATCAACACAGTGAGGCACTTGGTATAAGTCGGGAGGTCACATCCCAATCGTTCGTGATGCGGACCCTAAGGGATGTTGGTCTGGGCCTATGATAAGCAATGTCTTGAGATGCTGGGTGTGGATGTGGGTCAGAACGAGGGTACAATGATGGATGCTTCGTCGTCTGCGTGGTGCATGAGGGTGCGTGAGTGCTGTCAACGGTTGTCGACGACATAACACTCCAGATACATGATGAACGGCCTCACCTCCACCTCCGACACTGGGAGGATGAAGGCTGGATCAATACTCAAAACGCCATCTGGTTCCACTGGGCTGCAGCATACCAACTACGATGGCGGGCTGCCTCCACTTACTTCAGATGGATTTGATGTGGATGTCGAGCAAGGGGGCAAGCCGGGCCCTTTTTTCATCTGATGGTTGACAGAGAGCTTTGTATTGCCTTGACTGAAGTTTCCAAGCAAATTGAGTGACTTTGAAAGATATCTTAAACAGATACTAACCAATTGTAATCAACCAGAACTAACAAAGCAGAAATCCTAACCAGATCCTACCACCAGGCACAATAACCGTCTGAGACATAACCAGGCATGACTCTTTCATATGTACATTAGTCTACACATAGTCTTGGGAGTGTTTCACCATGTCTGTGAGGAAATGGCTTATTAATTAAGCATGTTTTAAACATACATATGAGATGCACTATGAGCGTTGATTTGCCAACCAGGAAAGCAAGAAAACCTCTGGCAGCCACAAGCAGCCGTTTGCAATCAAGGTCCATCTACCCAACACAGGGACCAGAGATGAAAGTGAGAATGGAAAATTGGCTAGATCTTCCACATATCTTCTGTCATGTTCCAGCACATTAATTGGTTTTTTTAGCTAGATAGGAGAGAATGGTCTCTGGTCCGTTGGTCCATTGCACAGTCCCTGCATCTGCATAGACCTGGATCCCAAGGACGTGCAGTTTTGGAGCCAATAATAATATCGGCCTGGCTGCAGCCACTGCACCTCTTAGCTTTGGCTAACCAGCTTAGTTAAATGAAGAAATCCAAACAACACTTTGTCCAAATCAGGCCCACAAGCTTCAAAAACTTGTCAGAAATAGCCACAACGAAGGACAGGAACTGTTTAACAAGTGTGTTCATACCTGTTTTTGTCTCAGTGTCTGAGCTGCTTCTCCTGGTCTCATTATAGTGGATCCACTGCCTTTTTTCAAAGCGACTCCTTGGACCAGGACAAGGACGAAGATGACAACGACTCGCTGTCAGGAGGATCTGCATGGGCTCTAACAACTGCTCTCTGCACCCGATCACGCTGCATCAGGCGCGTGAACAAAGACATCATGGCCTTGTACACATACATTCAAGTCGTCTGCGCAATCTGTGAGTCCACCACACTCATGAAGAGACTCGAAACGGTTCGATGCACCCAAATCCAAGTTCAGCGACCCATCCCCAATCCTCATCTTGTCCACCCAATCCACCGTGACTTCGCTTAGGTCTGTGGAAACACTCCACCTTCCCACAGCTGAGACGGGAAGAAATGTGAAGACGCAGTAATGCTGCCTGCCATTGCATGTTTTCTGTGTTGACTTGATTCTTTGCATCTGCAGGGCAATGACAGTCGAAGTGGATTGAGTTTTCATGTACTCCTTTGACTTTGCTTCTTGGGAACAACCAGATAACTGATCAAGGTTTTGGGAGATGAATCTGTAAAGTCCCATTTGTGAGTCATTCAAGAAGCATGGTACTTGAGTGTGATTCCCTTCAGTACAGCAGTTGCCAATGACTCACCTTCAAATATGCATTGTATTTTCTTTCATCCAGTACTTGTTGATCGTCTCGCCTTTGTTATGTCATTTGGCTTGGGACCAGGCCAGTTCATTTTTGTTGATGTTGCCTTTATGGTGTCGAATTTCTGCCTCCAGAAGGGTTATCATAATAAGTTTCGCCGGTCGTCTTGTGAGGCTTCGGTGTCAGGGTTGGCTAGAACTGACCTAACAAAACAATGGACACTGATCTAGATTGGTGTTTTGGAAGAAAGAGGGCTCAGAATACGACCATCTTGTAGATAGATATGTACTGATAGTTCGAACCTACATAGCACACGGATACAATATCACAAAGAGGGTGTATGCTTACCAGACGCGATTGTCGCATGCAGGGTCCTCCTGCATTGGCATGCTTGTAAATCAATGAGCTTGTGGCGAGGATGGAGGGGCTTTGTGCCGCTCACTGGTGCCGCAGTTGCCTGCTCCGTGTTGAGACATGAGGATACCATGGATACAATGGAGTTCAGTGGGAGCGACGAGGACCAAGAGAAGGGGAAATTTTATTACATTCCATATATTGAAGGACAAATATAGTAGTGTATATGAGGCATACATGAGGCCGTGTCTCGGTGCGTACCTGTTGCAACAGACTGCTATTGATTGGCGCAACCGAAGGGAACCAGTTGTGTACATTTACAGCTTGGTCTGCTCTCTTCTTTAGAACTAACCCGAGTCGGGGACGGTGTGTCCAAATTCGGAAGTAAAACCGGACTGGACCGGACCATTAATCAGTACACAGTGGACTCCAGTGTGACCTACAAGTCCCCTTTAGTGTGTCATACCTACTAGACCATGATTAACTGTGATCTAGGTCAATCAGAACCCCCAAATAGTGATCTATTTTGTTCTCAGGTGTTCCTTACAGCACATTGTCAATTACAAGACATGGTTCTGGATCCTACTGGCGGTTGCACATTGCCTCGACGCATCATTGCATTGATATTCTGGTCTGATGCTACTCACCTGACTTCCTTTGGTGATGCGAAGTTATGGCCCCTGTATCTTTATTTCGGGAAAGAACCAAAAATACAACGAAAAAATACAATGATACTCTCTGACTGCAAATTTGTGCTCACATGTGGCATATTTTGAGACTGTTTGTGTTCAGAAGTAGCGCAGAGCGCTACGAAGCGACTTATATACCTGTCATTGATGTCTCCATTCAAGAGGTTTGATAGACCTAGACTCTGAGTCTGTGCAGCTGACTTCATATTTGCTGATCAGTGGGGCTATCCCAAGAGTATTCCAACCAGTGATTTCTCGTACTTGCAACAAGCTTGAGTTTCAGCTAGCACTCACAAACTGCAGGTACAATCAACGAGGACATGTAGCTATCTTTGGCGTACACCAATCGAGCACAAAAACAATATTGGTCAAAGAATTGCACCGCTCAAATTGAGATGTTTGCCATTCCAACAGATGCCGTGTCGCCTTCCACAGATGACTTGGGATGAGTTCCTTGAACTTGTTGATGGGTTGCCCAAGAGTT
Source organism: Leccinum barrowsii (assembly GCA_038092195.1). Taxonomy (NCBI): domain Eukaryota; kingdom Fungi; phylum Basidiomycota; class Agaricomycetes; order Boletales; family Boletaceae; genus Leccinum; species Leccinum barrowsii. The sequence goes on from JBBPPY010000527.1 coordinate 15,822, forward strand.
TGCAGACACTCAACATTCATTTCTGGGGCGACAGCTCAAGACTGGTGTGCCGATCCTCATTGATTCAGTTGCGAGTGAGTTACCTCACATAGGAACAAGCCTTTGCCCTGATCCTGAATACTTTGCACAACCTGGCAAGCACATGTTAGCCAAGGCACTGCAGGTTGCATTGATCGAACAGGATGGCCATGTTCACACAAGAAGAACAGCAAGATGACCTGTGGTGCATTGGCCTCGTTGTACTTAACTGACTCGGAGATCAACAAAGAGCTCGGCGTTCAGCATCCTTATGGCGACCCGGATGTTCCTGAATCGGGGGTGGAAGTCCTCCTCGATTACCATTTCCATCCCCTTCCATGGTCGCTCAGTCAATCTGGGAGCCAAGTTCTACACCATGCAGGGATATCATTACAGATGACTCATTTCAATGTTGGAAGAGAAGATTGTGGATCCAGTCCAAGCAGCCCACTCTCACTATGAGCCATATGAATTGCCCCACAAGGATGATATTAAGGTTCATGGTGAGCTCTTGTGCGTGCATTCGGTGATGCTTAGAAGTCGCGCAGAGCGCTACGAAGTCTACAATAAAGTAAAAAATGGATGAAAAGAGTGCGAAATCACCAAAAGTAACAGTAAGGGTCAGCAAGCCATCCTGACTCAGGTGACTCAAGTTCTGAAGATGAGCAACAGCCAATGGGGAATCCAATAGAGGTGACCACAAGGGTCTAGAACCTCGAGGAGAAAAGTTTGATCAGGTTATCGACCATGGGGAATCCAATGGTAATGTTTAGAAGTAGCGCAGAGCGCTACAAAGTCTACAATAATGAGATAAAAAGATGACAAGAGTATGAAATCACCAAAAGTAACAAATATTGCCGGTGCCAACCATCCAAAAACTCATCTTCTCATGGCGCGTACTTTCAGACTGTGAATGATCTTGATCGAGAATTATCCATTCATCTCCCCCTCACTCAGGCTCTCGTTGCAGCTCCCCGAAGCATTCAAGGATTTCGTCATGGCTCATTCATGACCCACTGCCAGAGGGAACTTTTCCATGAACAATGGAAAATCCTTCTGGATGATGATTGTATCGAGGCCTATAAGCACGGTGTCGTGATGACCTGTTGTGATGCCTTAAAGTGCCGCATTTATCCGTCTATTTTCACATATTCAGGTGATTATCTGGAAAAGTGAGCCTTTTAGATGAGCAACCATTTCCGAAAGTTCACAGGGTTCTCATAGCATCAATGCGAAATCTTGGAAAATGTCCTTGCCCTCGCTGCAAGATGATGCTGACTGACCACCGGGACGTCCTGATGCTCAACCGCCAAGATTCCGAGCACGATCACGATCCCTTTTGTGATGCCCGGATCATCGGAATTGTACCACGCCAATGCTCAGTACATCGGCCCAGGAATGAAGGACTACTTGCTGCAGCGAGTGGACTTCTTGCACGTCCGGTGGTGGTTCGAATGAATCCCACAACATGATTTACATGGTGCATTGAGGTTTGTTGAACTGGACAATATACCTATTCCCACATTCAAGGCTCGTCTAACGAGAACCAGCCCTGCAGTCAACCTTGACTCGGAGAGCTTCGATGTTTCTACTTATCGAAGTCACAGCCTCGGGAAGCAAGTCAAATTTATCCTTCTGCCCGCTGTGGAATGAAATGACGGAAATAGGGGACGCACTGGAGGCAAGCTGGAGTGCAGAATATCTTCGTCAGGCTTGCTCAGACGCACTAGTTGTGTCCTTATATCGTCGATGCCACATATCACTTGCGAGGTGTTAAGCACCTTGCATCAGGGAAAACCTCCCTCTGATATGTCATGACACATTTTTCCATAGCATACAATGTATCTTTCTTGGCCTCCTCAGCAGCTCCCTTGTGATTATCTATGTGTTCTCTTAGATCGAAAGCCTGGCTGGCACTGCCACCCTCATTGTCAATAGCATTCAAAGCCTCTTCCCCCTCTTCCACAGCTGGAAGTAACATGAACTGCATCTGCAAATTTTTCACTCGCTACTATGTTAATTTCCAGCCATTTTAACATTGAGTGTGCAAACATTTCCTTGTCACCTGTTCTGTGCCTTGCAGACTGCAACAAGCACTGACTATGGAGGAGGCTGCTTTTCCTGCATCACTGTTCACAGCTTCATTTCATACATGTCCCCATTCCACAGATTTCGTGGTGAGGCTTCAAGCATAGAGGTGTGTAGACCGACCACAAAATCATCAGGTGGTTGGGCAGAAAGTGCTTAGGTGCTTCAAGAGAATCTTCAATGTAATGTGGCATCGACTGCATGCGAATCTTGTACCATACTTGAATACATGAATATGGCAGTGGATTAATATCCAAGGGAGTGCTTCATCGTGATGTGGGTTTTGATCCAGATTGAATTGAGAACCAGCTGAGGGAAGGGCGATATGACATATCATCTGACATAGTGTGCACTTGAAACTGGGGCGATGGTCGTTTGTCAGTGTTCCATCCTTGAATATGACGTCAAATGCATTGTTTCATGGATGAAAAAGTACCCTGCAGTGAAGATTATCGGAGGTCTACACAGTGTGTAACACACGCAGAGGCTTCATGATGTTCTCAACATAGGAAAGGGATACATTGGAACGTCTACAACGCAAGGAGGGTGGTCAAGCTAACATTCACCACCCACATCTTGAATTGTTGATTTAATATGTAGATCAAGACATCAAACTGAGTATCACCAGGCCTCTCTGATGCAGGATGCTGCATCATGAACTGATAAGCGCAATTCGACTTTGGCAATAGATTAGCAGGCATCTGCTCGAAAATCGGTGAGCTTGGAAAATCAAGTCGACTCGATCTGTATCCTTTGTTGACATGTCAGGGGCACAGAACCCCACTGGGTACTTATGGGAGAGTTTCCTGTCACTGGGGGCTCCCCGCACCCTCCTGGTGATGGTCTGTTTGTCCTCTGGGTCATCGAACACACCATCGAGGCGACAGTGCCTGGCATCGAATATGCCACACAGTTCATGCCGTGTTCTGCTGTTCACTGACACCTCCCTCCCCCCTCTATGCCATGTTTTTAGATAAATGCCATGCCTTGCATAGAGATTCCCATAAGCATTCTAGGCCACGTTTCTCAGACTCTCAGAGGCAATCCTCACAGATCTGAAGTATTACAATTCTGTTAAGTAAGATTTATTCCGAACTATTATGGTTCTGAACACTCACCCTCCCTGTAACGGTTTTTTCTTCATAATCTTCCCATCTCAATTTTAACCCTTTGCTTTTGCCTCTGGATGTGCGGGAGTCCCACCTTGGATTGCTGAGATTACAGTTCTGGAAGTCTCTTCTTCTTCCTCAGTCTCTAGGAATTCCCGAGATTTGAAGATCCTTTGCTTCTTTCTCAGACCTCTAAGGGTCTGGAACAACGGGAAAAGTTTGATAAGGGTATCAAGGGATTCAATGAGCGGATGTGGAACCTCCTGGGCAGTCTCTAATAAAGGGATTCAATGGACCGGAGTCCTCTGTTCTGTTTCCCTTGGTTACTCACAATGGACTCCAGGTCAGTAGCTCATTGTATTCCCTCAATATCATCCTTTGGTTACTCACAGTGGACTCCAGTGTGACCTACAAGTCTCCCCTTTAGTGGTTATCCTCCCAACGACGCTTTCTGCGCTTAATTAGGTTATGAGCCCTGCGCTCTGAGTCCTTATCGCTTAAGATCGCCTCACATCGACGCTCTATCGACAATACCATTCGATCCTCGTCCTCATTACCCCCCCATCGACCAATTTTCAGGCTGATCCGACGTGCAGATCAGTTGTATCATAGTGCGCTCATTGCGCGCTCTTACCACTATACCATGGTCCTGACTTGACATCATACACCCCCTATCGAAAAGCGTCGCTTTTGCGCCATATCGTCTCTACCTCCCATCTTGTGACTATGTCCTCTGAACACCACCATTCCCACCGCATTTCGCCTCTCATTGGCACCAACTACACCACCTGGAGCGAGGAGATGAAGGCTCTTCTTCGTTCCAAAGAAAGAACCTCGCCCTACTGCTGCTGGTTCTGATCACAGAGGATCCATATCAGAGAGCATCAGGACGACCCTCATGCCGCTTGGGACGCTCTGAAGGCGCTCTATGTGCAGCAGAAGGGCTGGGACGAGATTTGTTGGCTATGATGAGTTCTTGCATCAGCAAGCGTCCTGAGCAGTCGCTTACAGCGCTGATTGCTCGAGTCCGACCACCCACCTTCGACATCAAACCCTCGATGCAGAGCTGGCTTGCATGTCGATGATTCGAGCCCTTGGATCGGACTACTCCCACTTCACATCATCCCTTGCGCTTCTCACTGATCTGGACAAGGACAAAGTCAAGGCTGCCTTTCAGACAGAGGACATCAATCGTCGACCTCGTCCTGACTCTGCTTCTGGCTGTTACTTTTGGTGATTTCGCACTCTTTTCATCCTTTTATCTCATTGTAGACTTTGTAGCGCTCTGCGCTACTTCTAACCATCACCATTGGATTCCCCATGGTCGATAACCCTATCAACATTTTCTCCTCGAGGTTCTAGACCTTTGTGGTCGCTCTACAC
>JBBPPY010000528.1:0-20412 GCA_038092195.1 Leccinum barrowsii
CGTTCGCTTTGCGAAGGCTACGACCTCATTCGAGAGGACACGCTTCGTCGCGAGTAATCGTATCAATCCCTACCCTGTGCATAGTGGGTCAGCACACGCTTTCGAACGAGCGTAATTGTTACCGAGGCTGCGCGTGATATAACCTAAACGATCCGCGGGTATTACCTACCCATCCGCTTGACGGGCAACAGATATCGCCTGCGTGCACTCCCCGGTTCCCCCCACCAGAAAGTCGTGCTCGTGACGCGACCCTTGCCGAAGAAGATTTTTCTTTCAGATCCGAGTGACGTGACTCCCCGTGAGATCCTCCTCGTTATATGAGCGTTAATCTCATAATCCTCGTCGGAACATTCGCATACCTATATTGCTTCACAATCATCGCCTTCCTCTTCTACCACTTGTCCAATCAAGAAGAAGGATACCATCTCGAATTAACTATCGCCGGAAAAGAGTTCAAACTCAGCTTCCTCTCCCCGGACTACCATCGCCCCACCGAACCTGACCCGTGGGAAGACAAAACCTTGAAAACCGATAACGGAGAGTGGGAAGAAGAGCCCGAAGCCTACTATACCGCCAACTCGTGGACTCCCCAGCTCACCCCAGCCGGCATCGCGTTACTCCAAGAAATCAACGAGGAAGTTTCCGCAAATTTCACCGACGCACAAGTCATTGAGGCGTGGCCCCTTGACCAAATCTAGATTGCCCATCATTCCCGTCACCATCGGAAAAGAATACCTCGCCGTGCGAGAATACTCCCCGATCCCACGCCTTCCCATAAAAGAAGAAGATCCGAACGATTACGACACCACTGGTTACGGTTACGAACTTGAGTTCATAGGCGAGTGGCCCCTTGAATTAAAACACGACTGCCTCCGCTCCCTCGTCGGCGAACTCGATATCGAAGCCGTAGAAGTAGACCCCTTTTGGAATTACGTTGGTCACGTAGAATACGAGATACCTTGCAACGATGGACCAAGGAGATCTAGGAGTCCCAACCTACCAAGAGGAGATCGACGAGTTGAAAGCCCAGCTCGCCAATCTCACAGCCCTCCTCACCGCCACTACTCAGAACGCCCAGAACGCGGCGCAAGCCGCCCAAGCCGCCGAAATCCGCGCCGCAGCTGCCGAGACCGCAGCCCAAGGCCGAGCCCCGCCAAAAGTTTCCAAAAGAGTAGACGTCGTACCCGACCCCGGAAACTTTGATGGCTCTTATACCCGTTTCGACGAATGGTGGTGTAAAATGAGCACTTACCTCACGTGCAATAACGATTGTTTTCCCACCACAAAAGAATCCACTCTGGCAGTTCTCACCCGGATTGGAAATACCAAAGAAAAAGATACGAACGGAGCAGGAGCCTGGGCCCGTAACGAGATCAAGAAATACGGACAAGGCCGTCATTTCCCATCCTTGAGAGATCTGGAAGAACAACTCCGATCTCGCTTCCAAATCGGGAACGAAAAAGACATCGCTACGCGGAAATTGATGGCCAAGAAGCAAGGAAAAGACGAGAGGACGCAAGTCTTCTTAACTTATTGGTTAGGGCTCTACGATCAAGCCCAATGCGACGACCTCATGGGCGTCGCCTTGCTCGAACAAAATATTCGACAAGACATAATCAAAGCCGTCTTCCTTGCCGACGAGCGGCAAGATAACGTAGCCGATTACGTCGATGTCATACAAAGATACGCCAATGCCATCGAAGCCTTCGAATCTAAAAGTTCCCGGCCTCAGGGTTCACATCGACACCGTGATCCAAACGCCATGGACATCGACGCGGCGACCACCGACGTCCGCAAAATGTCCCTAGGATGCTACAACTGTGGCGAAGATGGACATCGGGCCAAGGAATGTAAAAAGGCATCGACACGTTGCCGTGAATGTGGATTTTCGAGAGGCGGGCATAGAAAGGAATGCTCGAAATACAAACCAAGGAACGTGCGGGTGGCAGAGGGAACTGCGTCAACAAACCAATCAGCCCCACGAACGCCCAATTGGGAAAAAGCTATACAAGGAATGGACTTGGAAGCCGCACAGGCTTACTTTAGAGATCTCGATGTGACTCAGGGAAAAGAGTAAGGGAGACCGTATCGGGTACGACCCCTCCCCCTCATAACAAACAAAAAAATAGTTTACTTTCTGATTACGGTACTCGACGCCTAGATAGTGCTAGTACAAACTCTGTTTCTTCTTCTTTTTCTTCTTTCAATCGTTTTAATGTATTAGATAGTGATGTTTCTCTTGATTCTCGGTCATCTCGAAGTAGTATCCTACCAGATGACAAAACCGAAGCCACGATCTCGAAAGAGCGTGCTCCCCGGGAAGGGAGGCTTAATTTGGCTTATAAAGAAAATAAAAATTCCCATCCTCAGATCCCGACTGAGCGAAAAGTCCGCACTATGCGCCCACTTAGGGAATTAATCCTAAAAATAGATATAATTACAAAGAACAAAAACATCGAAGTAGCAGCACTTTTAGATAGCGGAGCGAATGGAGTATTTATAGATACCGAATGGGCCAAAGCCCAACGAATCCCACTAAAACCCCTCGAACTCGTAGTACCGGTTTATAATGTCGATGGAACCATAAACTCGGCCGGAGGAATTGCGTACACTGCCGACCTAATCATCGACTTCCAAGGACATCGCGAAAGGATCACCGCCGACGTAACCAATCTAGGAAGAAACCAAATGATCCTGGGATACACTTGGCTACGTGAACATAATCCTCTAATCGATTGGATAAAAGGGACCGTCACATTAAATCAATGTCCCACCTCTTGCCGAGCACTAAACACGGCATACCAATCTCGATTAGATGAAACGGAAATAGACCACTCCTACCGAGTTCAGGGACTGGGAAAAGAACCTTCAGAAGGAATAGAACCCGAGGCCGCCTTCAAACTGGTACCTGAAGCATATCACGGATATCTGGATGTTTTCTCGAAAAAGGCTAGCGAACGAATGCCTGAAAAGAAAACCTGGGATCACGCCGTAGATCTCAAACCAGATTTCAAACCGAAAAAGGGAAGATTAATTCCGCTCAATCCGGTGGAACAAGACGAAGTTAAGGCCTTCGTAGAGGACCAACTAAGCAAAGGCTACATCAGGCCTTCGAAGTCCCCCCAAACCTCACCAGTGTTCTTCATTCCCAAAAAGGATGGCAAAAAGCGAATGGTCATGGACTACCGTTACCTAAACGAAGGAACCGTGAAAAACAATTATCCTCTCCCCCTCATTGGCTCGATTGTAGATAAGCTGAAAGGAAGCAAGATCTTTACCAAAATGGATCTCCGTTGGGGTTACAACAACGTGAGAATCAAAGAAGGAGACGAATGGAAAGGAGCCTTCGTTTGCCACCTTGGATCCTACGAACCTACCGTGATGTATTTCGGGATGTGTAATTCCCCGGCCACGTTTCAAAACATGATGAACGACATCTTCGCGGACATGGAAGACGTAGTGATCATTTATATCGACGATCTCCTCATCTTTACGAATAGAGACATGAAACATCATCAGGAAATGGTCAAAAAGGTCTTAGAAAGGCTACGAAAAAACGATCTATTCGTAAAACCCGAAAAATGCTTCTTTGGAGTACAAAAAGTTGATATGCTAGGCATGGATGTCTCCTGCGATGGAATCTCAATGAATGCTGAAAAACTCGACGGCATTGCTAAATGGCCAGTTCCCACAAACGTAAAAGCCGTGCGAAGCTTCTTAGGTCTAGCCAACTTCTATCGCCGCTTCATTACCCATTACAGCTTGGAAGCGAGACCCTTACACGACCTAACCAAAAAGGATCAACCCTGGAAGTGGGAAACAGCCCAGCAAAACGTGTTTGATACGCTCAAAAATAGATTCACCACCGCACCAGTGCTAGCTTACCCTGATGACACGACTCCTTATCGAGTGGAATGTGACGCTTCGGACTTTGCCACAGGAGCGGTACTCTCGTCCCTGAAAAATGACAAATGGCATCCCGTCGCCTTCATGTCACATTCCATGACCCCTGAACAGCGCAACTATCCCATCGCCGACAAAGAAATGCTCGCGATCATCTTAGCGCTTGAACAATGGAGGCATTATCTAGAAGGAGCTAGACACAACTTCGAGGTCTGGACAGATCACAAAAATCTCCAGTACTTTATGAAAAGTCAAGATTTGAATCGGAGGCAAGCCCGATGGGCCCAGTATCTATCCCGATTTGACTACACTCTCGTTAACAAACCCGGCACATCGATGGGAAAAGCCGATGCCCTCTCTAGAAGAGAAGATCACATGATCGGCATGGAAAACGATAACAAACAGATGACCTTTATACCCGAATCTCGTATACGATCTCTAGAGGAGATTACACTTTTCGATAAAATAAAATCCTCACATTCTGGTTGCACATCTCCGGACGGGTCGATCCTCCGTGAAGGATTATATTATTATAGCGATAAACTTTGGGTTCCAAAAGAACTTCGCCGTGACGTAATGACACAATTCCACGATCACCCGATCTTCGGACATAAAGGTGCTGAAAAGACACAAGATTTCCTCACCCGATATTACGCTTGGCCAGGAGCTAAAAAGGACATACAAGAATATTGTAAAGCATGTGAACGCTGCGCCCGCATGAAACCCACCAACCTTCCGCCAGCCGGAAAATTGCAACCGCTAGAAGTTCCTGAAGGTCCCTGGAAGAATGTGTCAGCCGACTTCATTACCGGCTTCCCAACATCACACGGTTTTGACAGCGTGTTAGTAGTGGTAGATCGCTTCTCAAAAGAAGTTGCATTCATACCAACCACGAAAACCATTACGTCCAAAGGAACGGCCGAACTTTATCGGGATTATGTATGGAAGCACCACGGACTTCCCGATTCGCTTGTTTCCGATCGAGGACCTCAATTTGCTAGTCAAATGATGGTGGATTTACTCAAACTGCTAAGAATAGAAAAGAAGATGTCTACGGCATATCATCCCCAAACCGACGGACAAACGGAGCGCGTCAACCGCGAACTTAATCAATACCTCCGACTCTTCTCCGCAGAAAAACAGGACAAATGGGTCGAATGGCTTGCCATCGCTCAGTTTAATTTCAATAACACTCGCTCGTCCGCAACTGGCTTCACCCCTTTCCAGTTGACTAAAACATTCGCCCCTCGTCTCGGTTTCGAACCGACATCCGTAAAAGCTCCGGCCGCTAAGGAGTTTGCCGATGATATGAAAACCAATCTTGAAAAGGCTAAAGACGCGCTTCAGCGAACACGCGAGCGGATGAAACTGCAGGCAGATAAACATCGATCCGAGGCTCCGACATACAACATCGGAGATCTTGTTTGGCTTAGTACGGAACATCTCGCCCTTGACAAGCGACCATCACGTAAATTAACGGAACGCTGGATTGGACCTTACCAAATCATAGAAGTTCATACCAATAGCGTGGGATTACTTTTCCCCAAATCCGTGAAAGCCCGCCACATCGTCAATGTCTCTCGGGTCAAACCTTATATTGAACCCTTACCGGGCCAGCCGGTAGTCCGCCCCGGACCGGTGCTTGTCAATGATGAAGGCACCGAGGAATTCGAAGTCGAGTACATTGTCGATTCTCGCCCTATTGGTCGCGGCTTCCAATACCTCGTACATTGGAAAGGTTACGATGAAAGCGATCGTACCTGGGAACCTGCCTCCGGTTTAACGAAAGCCCAGGCAGCGGTCAACGACTTCCACCGCCGAAAACCCTCGGCTCCTCGGCGTTTGAAAATGAATCGTGCCCTATTTGATAGCCTTTTTTCTACTCCTATCATTAATTTCACTTCTGGTTCTACCTCCGCTTGATCTGGAATCTCAAGCCTAGTAGGGGGGTAATGTTACAAACCTCTTCATTTTCCACTTTTCGAAGTCACGTGACCTGCTTAGTCAGCATCACGGTTATACTTCATCTTTCATCTCTCACTTTTCACTTTTCAAAGTCACATGACTTGCACAGCCATAGGTCACATGACTTATCCTGGTAGCACCCGTTGGACAATTACTATATTAGTTAGCACAGCTTATCCAGACCAGCCCTAAGCTGGTCTGTGCGCACATGTCAGTAGTATAAATACTTGAATGCAGCAACCGAACAAGCCAGTCTTGTTCTGGTTGGATTCCCTCCATCCTATACTCTTTATTTCAGGTTTCCCCCTGGTTAATGGATTTGACAATGTCTGTGTAATAGTAGACTTCTTCTCGAAAGAAGTAATTTTCATTCCTTGTTCTAAATCTATTTCTTCTCTTCAGTTAGCTAAATTATTTAGGGACAATGTATGGTGTCGACACGGACTACCAAAATCAGTGGTTTCAGACCGGAGACCTCAATTCACCTCGGCATTCACCAAGGAGCTCTGTAAGATGCTAGGCATTGAACAGAAACTTTCCACCGCCTATCACCCGCAGACCAATGGACAGACCAAATGAGTCAATCGTGATTTAGCTCCGGACTACGCGATCGGAGATCAGGTCTGGCTCAGTACCAACCATCTGGATCTTCCCTATGACTCCAAGAAACTCATGCAAAAGTGGATCGGACCATACAAGATTCTGGAATCTCAAGGCAACACGCTGAAGCTAAAATTGCCAAAAATAGTTAAATGCTCACCGATGGTCAACATATCCCGTGTGAAGAAATTCCTGGATACCCTTCCCGGAAGGTGTTTCGGAATGGGAAGTCAAATCGATCTTGGAATCTATACCTGGTGAAATGGAAAGGATTTGACCTTACCCACGGTCGCAAAGCTGCCAAGGAAAGGTGAAATCTTCGGGGATGTCCACTGGGGGCCATGATGCTGCAGTTCAGTTCAGCCCACCTTGGCTAAGTCATTGATGGCCAAGGCTACAAGCGACCATCTCAGTTATGGCTTACATAATCAGTCAGCAGCCAAAGCTCAGTTCTGTCAGGTTAGCTAATTCACTGACTATAGTTATAGCCAACTTGTAGCCAGTCGAATGCCGACCAGAGTCAACTCTTTGTTGTTTTACACTGGCAGTGAGTCAGTTGGCAGTGACAGAGGTCTAGTATAGTGAGCATAACACTACAGAAACATATGTGTATACTGTACAGAGTAACAGAGAACATATACCATAATATATGACACATCATATGACATATGGGCATTGGAATTTGAGTTGCAGGTAGCCAAGGTTTGTTGTGACCACTGCTGTTTTTGCTGCATGTTTCTGGCTGCGCAAACCTCTGCATAGCACTGCGGTTTACTTCTTTAAGAATACTGCTCAGCTTAATATACTATGTGGAATGACTCATGTCCGTGGCATAACTGGCATTCTAACCTCCTGTTCTTGTGGCTCTTTGGAGCCTTGTGTAAATAATTCTGTTGAAATTGAGCAAACTGCTCTCATGTTGGTTACCATCTGAGGTGAGATCATCTGAGTTGATGGCAAAAGCAGGGAATGAAGATGGTCAGCCTTTTGAGTAAATGAAAGACTGCAAGTGCATACAAGGAAAGACAACAGCTCTGTCAGTATCTCAGGAGGGCAATTGGCTTCTATTATCTTCTCAGCTTTTGGATAGAGGAGGAGGATGGATTCAGACCTGCTCCAATTGACCGACAACTCATCTGCATGACAATTGAAATAGGCTTTACTGTCCAGTCTTTAGCATCATTGTCTTACCTATGTGATCGGTGCCAGGAAATGAAGAGTCTCTCATACTGGGAATCATGGAATCTATGATACAGTCAGGACAGAGCCATTTTAGAGGAAAAAATCAGGAAGAAGCTTCTTACCCATTCTGAGGCTGTTTTCCTCATCATGGTCCAGGTCAGAGAGTTTTAGATGTACAACGGGCCAAAGGAGAACTAAAAAGTGTGGAATTTGTTCCACAAGGATGGGTATTGTCAAAAGGCTCCTGAATTCCTCGCCCTCCAGCAATAGGATGACTAACCCTGACAACGACGAGCAGTTTGAGCTCAAACCCATTGTGGTTGCGGGGCACAACTGGTGCCATCTCTGTTCCATTGAATACTTTATGTGGGTCAAGGATGATTTAAGCCAATCAATATCGATGTTGATGAGATGATACACAGTCCTCTGAACCACAAATTGACCACCAGCTTCTGCCATGTGTTCATTGGTGTATATACTAAAGAGTGTGCTACCTCTGCTTTTTTGTCATTTTGAATCCATACCTCCCATCGGTGAGCACCTTCTGTTTTACTTACTATTAGCATGTCTTTTAGGCTGCCATGTGCACATTCTATGATGCTCAGTCTGGATGGGGTTTCTCCTCTCCTAACATCAGTATGGCTCCTCCTATGGAAAGGTGTTCAAACACAATTTCATGTCTTCAAGCTCGATCCATTAATACTCACATTCAGAGTCAGGAACAGTTGGAAGCCAAGGTGGCAATAGCCAAGTCATGGCAACACTAGGTTACTGAATATTTGCTAGATGTTCAAACACATTATCATGTCTCCAAGCTCTGACGATTTTGACAAGCCGAAAGCAACAAGATCTAGCAATGCTCGCATTCATGGGATGTGCACTGTGACGAGAGCATTGTGGATGTTTCTACCCAAGTAACTGAGCTGCTGTACAGTAGCAAAGTTTCAATGAGAACACTACTACAGTTTTGTCACATGATGTGTTCTTCTTCTTGTGGACTTGCCTAGGCTACACTGTTGAGTGATCAGGCAGAAATGCTGCTGGAAGATGGGCTCTAGCTTCCATGAGAGGCTTCTGTTGTGGTTCCTTCCTTTGAGACACTTTGATGCAAGCTTGCTTTCTGGCATATATAGGATATTTACATTATAACCTGTAAGATTATCTAATCAAGCTTTGAAGTCATTTAACTTGATGTCTATATATTAAAAGTGTCTCAAAACTTCTATTTTGTTCAACATCTAGGACGGTAAAAGCCATTCAGGCTATTTATATTGGATGCTTGATATTAGGCTAATAAGGTTGTCGGAAGAGCACAGGCATGGCGGCCATTCAATCAGATCTTGGAAATGTTGGTGTACACTCTGAAGATGACTTTGTCCCTTCTTGTTCCATGTCGCAAACCCTGTCCTGTCCAGCATCAGCTGCACCCTCTCACGTGCAAACGATGGTGCACATATGAATGCCCCCTCATCCCAACTTCAATGATGACCATGCACACCCCATTCAAGTTGCCCGCAACTCATCTACAATGTCATTGTTATTGTCGATGCATATGCACATGCCCCCGGCCCCCCTTATCCGCAATGATGACACTGCTCACATACACACTCCCCCCTCATTGCAACATTGATGACAACAACACCACCCATATGCACCCCCCTTCCCTGCCCCCCACCGCAACAACACACCTTAACAATGACAATACATGCACATACACTCTCAACTCAATTCAATGACAATGGACAACAACAACAATATTGAACGGTGTGACAATGATGAACACAACAATAACATAGAATGTAATGATGACGATGAACACAATGACATGGTGTTACTTTTGGTGATTTCACACTCTTTTCATGCTTTTTACTTCATTGTAGACTTTATAGCGCTACTTCTAACCATCACCATGGGATCCCCTATGGTCGATAACCTTATCAACATTTTCTCCTTGAGTTTCTAGACCTTTGTGGTCACTCTACACACCTCTATCTTCTTTTCTTTGAGTTGTGATTACTTTTCCCACACTTGTGGCTGATTGTGGCTGAATGTGGCTGCTAGTTGTTTGCCAGTATTTACAGCCACTCGACATAAACCTCAGAGTCTTTTGTTTTGTTTCCCCTGGTTACTCACAGTGGACTCCAGGTCAGTAGCTCATTGTTGTTTGCTCAATATCATTCTTGGTGTTACTCACAGTAGACTCTAGTGTGACCCTACAGTCACTATTTAGTGGTTATCCCACCCCATGAGCTTTCTTTGCTTTATCACCTCGAGGCCATTGAATAGAAGTTGGGTTAAATGTCTGATGACTCTGATCATCAATGTTGTTACCTATCCCACCTCCACAAGCTTATTTCGCTTATTACTAAAACACCTCTAACATATCTATGAGCTTGAACTGCATGAACACTAATAATATTTCACCTGCTCCCTGATTCTAGCTAGCTGCATGCTATCTGAGAGGGTGGGCACATTTTCTAGGAGCTGACAGCAGTGGTTTTTGAAGGGAAAGCCTCTCCAAAATGGTTGGTGGACTCCTCCTGATATATGATGCTCTTTGCAAAGCTATTTGAAATTGGATAGAGATGTAGATTCTACATCTGCCACAGAGAGATTGTGTAATGTATTCCTTTGAGTTCTTCAATCCTTGGGCCACCTCTCTCAAATGACCTTGTTGATTTTGAAACGGTCACCAAGCAGTATGGAATGTCCAGTCGTCATTTTACAGGTGTCTCAGATAGCAACTTGAGGACAAGCTATTGGGTGCCAAGAGATGATACCCATTTTCGGAGAAGGACAAGGCAGAGCTGCACAACTTCATGATCTTTAAGAGTACTATAATTAGCACAAAGTGAGAGTTGCACAAATGCTTACAAGAACATATACTGTGTAGACCACTGTTGACCAGTCCTTGTTCCCATCAGTGGAGATGATACTGTCATACCAGCCAAACGACCATTTCACAGAGGGTGGAGATGTGTGGAGACCTTGTGATGGCAATAGTGTCCTCAAATCATAACTCCAATCACATGAACAAAGTTGGGACTATGCTGATCCAAGTAGTCTGGAAGTTACAAAGCTTGTATAGCTCTGCTGTACCATCAATCATTGGTCATGCTCGTCTTTGTTGATATGGACAAGAGGTGGAAGGCTGCGGTAGATGAGGCAAAGGTTCGGTATGGAAGGAGCATTTGGGAAGTTTCCAGAATTGAGACCGTTTGACCATTCACAGTTATTAGTGATCTTTCTTGATTTTGGTGCATCTTCATTATCATCTGGGATATCCAAGCTATCAGAGTCTCCACAAAAGGTGAGGTCACACTTTGCTAATGCTTGTGCAAAGAGAGTCTGGTGTTTTATCCAAACACAAGCAAGTCCCTTCCCCAAGTTTCAACAATCTGTTCTACAGAAGGCACTTGCACTCATAGCTGCAATGGTACATTATTTTCACTGTCTCTTGTTGATTAAATCTCTATATGAGTAGCAGCAAGGACACTAACCCGAAGCTCAATTCGAAAGAATTGGAGGTAGCCTACCTCCAGTTTATCAGTAGTATAGAAACCATTGTGTTGTACCGTTTGAACAGATGTTAGCTGAATGGCAGTGGAAGGGATGTAGGTAACAGTTAATGTATTTTCCTGATCTTGCTAACCTATGAATACAGATGGCTTCAACCTCAATAGTGCTGCTGATGGACTGTGCATTACCTACAGTGCTATGAACCATGAGAAAATCCAGTAGCACACAGATTGGCTTTATCTGTACAGTGTCTCACAGAGTATTTAGTTCTGCACAGTACTGTGGCTACTGTGACCAGACTGCATAGGGGGACCTTTTTGTAGCACTATAAGAACTGGAATTTATTATGCAGAGCATTGCAGAATGCTATAGCTAAATCATGATTTGCAAATGTTATGTGTGTTTTGTTGGAGGATAAGACCACCCTGCACATTGTTGCGCCTTTGGGGAGCTTGAACTACATCAGTCAGCATGAGGAAACAGAAGAGCATTGACATGGACTTTCATCATTCAGCTGCATATCTTATTGGTAACAACATTGATGATCAGAGTCATCAGACATTCAACCCAACTTCTATTCAATGGCCTCAAGGTGATAAAGCAAAGAAAGCTCATGGGGTAGGATAACCACTAAATAGTGACTGTAGGATCACACTGGAGTTAAAGGCTTGGGTATCATAGTCCAAGGTCCCTTGATAAAAGACACCATATCTTTCTTTAGTCTACCATATCTTTCTTTAGTCTACCATATCTTTCTTTAGTCTAAGTCCAGCTCAGTAATTCCGACATCCAGGCTTGGACTGGATTCCTCACGATATAGCAGGCCTTCTCCCAGACATGATTAATGAACCTATTGACCACCTTCTTCACCTCCTTGATAATGTAGGCAATGTCCTAGTGTTACAAACCTCTTCATTTTTCCACTTTTCGAAGTCACGTGACTTGCTTAGTCAACATCACGTGACCACTGTTATACTTCATCTTTCGTTTTCCACTTTTCACTTTTCTAAGTCACATGACTTGCACAGCCATAGGTCACATGACTTATCCTGGTAGCACCCGTTGAACACTTACCATAATAGTTAGCATAGCTTATCCAGACCGGCCCTAAGCTGGTCTGTACGCACATGTCAGTAGTATAAATACTTGAATGCAGCAACCAAACAAGCCAGTCTTGTTCTGGTTGGATTCCCTCCATCCTATACATTCCTCCTCCTAGTGTCTTAGTACTTTTTGAGGTGCCATAGTCCTTGTTGGATCTAGGTTGCCTTCACCCAGAAGAGTTGCCAGTAGTTACTAGAGCTTGTCAGCTTTGGAAGGGTCATCTGAGCTAGTAGATAGTACTGTAAGTCAGTTTGAATACTATGATAACCAATTGAAACTCATCATTTTCATATTCTGAGTACTCGTAGATAACCTTCCTATGCTCCTTCAATAAGGGTTTCTTGACAGAAACATTGTTCTAAAAAATTTGAGGTCATCATCATTTCATGAATGTGACCACAAATAATCTCTGCAACATCTCTAAATACCCCAATCCATTGATCACAGACTCAGAGTTGGCGGCAACTGGCACAGCCACAGCTGGCGTTGCAGACTCAAATGGCTGCAGCTTTACTGCTCCCCCCTTAAGCTTGGGCTCAGGCCTACTACTGCCACAGTTTGCCAGTGGGAGAGCCTGGAGTAGTAGGGCATAACACTAACCCAAGTAAGTCACAGAGTCATTTAAATATGTCTACCAATTGATTCAGGATTCACTCAGAAGTCACACTGGCAAAGCTTCAATTATTTCAATTTGCTTTTGGTCTATGGAATAATGGTCATACTAACCTGTTATTTTTTGTAGTTTTGTTCATAGAAGCTTTGAAAGAAGCTAGTCCGAGTCACTCTGAGTCTAGTCGTGAAGGCAACCTCAATCCAATAAGGACTATTGCACCTCAGCAAAAACAAAGACAAATCATAGAGGGGACTGTGTAGGATGGAGGGAATCCAACCAGAACAAGACTGGCTTGTTTGATTGTTGCATTCAAGTATTTATACTACTGACATGTGTGCACAGACCAGCTTAGAGCTGGTCTGGATAAGCTATGCTAACTAATATGGGAAGTATTCAACTAGTGGTACGAGACTAATGGTTTTCACATTTGTGGGAACTGGCCACTGCTTAGCAATGCCATCGAGTTTTTCAGTATTCATTGAGATTCCATTGCAGGAGACATCCATGTCTAGCATGTCAACTTTTTGTACTCCAAAGAAGCAACAAGTCATTCTTCCAAAGTCATTCTACATTTGCGAATATTAAGAGATTGTCAACTATCACCCCATGGTTGATCTTGCCTTTATGGTTACCATCCAGGAGTCATCTAAGTAGGTGTTGCCAAGAAAAAAAACACTGGCACCCATAATTTGTGTTCCCTACTCCTCCTTTCCTATTGCAACTTCATCCCCACCATGCCCACAGACATCTTTGGGCTCGTAATCATGAAAGAGTTCACTTGGATGTTGATTGATTACACAAATTTCTTTCAAAGTCCATCTCCGTCACCCTGACAGTTTGTTGATCCTCGATGTCAATGATGACAAGGAGTTCTCTGTAGTTGGGGTAGATTTGACTTTAGCTGCTTACTCAAAGGAAGAGTTCCACAAATGACTGGTCTCCTTTATTGTAGCTGACAACCAGGTAAGTTGTTCAAAGGAACATAAACTGTG
This sequence comes from Leccinum barrowsii, assembly GCA_038092195.1. Taxonomy (NCBI): domain Eukaryota; kingdom Fungi; phylum Basidiomycota; class Agaricomycetes; order Boletales; family Boletaceae; genus Leccinum; species Leccinum barrowsii. The sequence goes on from JBBPPY010000528.1 coordinate 13,879, forward strand.
ATGCTAAATCATCACATGAAGTCTATTAATGTTACAGAGCACAAAGAGTTCTACAAACTTCTATTGATCCTGCAAGAAAATCTGTCAATCTGAGGAGCTCTGAACATCCAGTGGGCGAGACCTCCATTTGGACCTTCTTATCTTTGATGAGAATATGCTGATGTCTATCTCTGGTAGATCACATACTATCTCCACCCAATTGCCGAAATGACTTCCCAGCTCAAAGAAATCGTGAAATTAGATGGGAACAATTACAAGAGATGGGCACACAATATGACCATGTATCTCCAATCGCAAGGCTATTGTATGACTCTACTGTAGTTGCAATACTGTCCAATCAGCAGGGTCTTCTCTGGCTTCCTCGAGCAGTCTCCAGAGCTCAGTGTTGCTCAAGAAGGCATAGTGCATGGCAGCCTTGATCATCTCAGTGTCGGTGTGATTGTCCTGAGTTGCCAGGGCCTTGATATCATCTAGAAATTGGGGGAGCATGGTCGCATCAGATTGTCAAAGGCAGTGCACCTTTGGAACCTTGGAACGGTAACTGAAACATCAGAATTGCCATAACGGGGCAATAAAAATCAAAAAATCAAAATAAAACAATGAAAATGTAGATAAGATGGCAATAAAAATGAATCACAACTCAAATGTGGCGCTGAAACCGAAATGAAACAGAATGGAGCGGTACAGACAGAATATTATGGAAACAGTGGTGGCGATGAAACAAAAACAAATCAGAATAAGCGAGATGGATGGAGTATGAAAATGGTGGTGTTGGAAGCAAAGCAAAAATAAAAGTCAAGATGGGATGGAAATGGTGGATGGAAATCCCATATCTCTTCAGGGAGCGGCCAAGCTCCACAATGTGACTTTGAAAAGTCGAAAATAAAGAGGTGTGTAACAAGTCCAGGTCGTCCCACTGAATTGTCAAGTCTCTGAGAGCACTCAGGCTTTGCATTGCTTGAGCAAATGCCGCAGTGTGTTTACAACTTGTCCCTCTAGTCCTTATGTTTTTCCTTCTTTTAAGTCCTTCCACTGCCCTCTTGAATCTTCCCACAGTCTTCCCAAGTCTTCCCAAAACCTTTCCAACTCCCCCCTTGATCCCTCTTGTCTCTTGTCTCTCTCTCTCATCTCTTGTCTCTTGTCTCTCACCTCCTTCTCCACCCACCTCTGTCCTCCAACTCATCTCCATCTCTCTTGTCTCTTATTGTCTCTTATCTCTTATTCTCACTTACTCAGAACCCTAGCACTCCACAGCCATCACTAGTTTCAGGGACTTCATACCGCAATCTATGCCTGAAACAGGTACAGCTTTATTCCAATTGACCAGACAGACTTTCAAATCAGTAGCATACTGACACCATCTAACCCACAGAAATGTCAACGGCTTGACTTTGATATTTGACTCCTTCAGGAATAGTGCTACATGGTACTTGACATTAGAAATCACCGAACTGACACATTGGTTACTTACCAAGCTTATGAACAAGGATATTGCTCAACATTGTACAAGCTTCATTCCATGTGTCTGTGCTCATTTTGCTCACAGGGAGTAAACTCTCAGTCCCAATGTCCTTTCTGAACAGCTCCAACACAGATGCGTGAATCATTGACCGAGATAACTTTGTTGCTCTGTCAATTTAATCATGAATAAATTTCAGAGGGAGTGATGTGGACACATAACTGACTTGAGGAAAGTTTCCAACATATTTAAAGCAGCTCTCGCGGAGACATGCAAATTATTCAACTGTTCACTGCCACCAAAGAACACGCACCCTTACAAGCTTCATTGTCTATTCCTACGTAGATCACTGCCCCAATCACCTCAATGTCCTCCATATTGTTGTATACAGAAGCCTGTATGTCAATTAATACAACAAGGAGTCACTGAAGTGGCAGTGAACCTTATGAGCGCCCCCAACTGCTTTGCAGCACCCTTCACCCTCAAGGCAGCAGTTCCGTGGATGACATCATTATCAGGCTTGACATCCAACCCCTTCCAAAGCTGTTGTTGTTCGATCAAGGAAGCAAGGTCATATACAGTGGCCTTCCATTCAGCGTAGTCAGTACCTTCCCACTCCTGATATTCGGCCTTGGTGTAAATGCCATTGAATATGCAAAGACACCAATAAATACCTTGCTCTGTCTTCAATTTTGTACTCGCATGCCATGCACGGTACTGATTTCTCAGATTCAGTGACCACCCAGCAGGAATCATCAACTCTCATTCTAATAGAATGCTCCATCTTGATTTTCCAAACTGTTCTGTGAGTTCATCCACTTCCTGACCAAACTCCTTGCAGACCTCAGACTCCATTTTGGTCAAAGCACTAGTCTTCTTAGGCCAAGCTTCTTTCTGGTGGATGTGGACAGGTTCCTCTTCTTGATCAGGACTCATCCCGTCTTGCAGCAAATCATTGCCATCCAAGTGATCTGCATCCTCACCATCTTGAACGTTGGCAGCATCATTCCTCCACCCGCCCTGTCGTCATCCGCAAGCTCATCTTCCTCAATCTCATCCTCGTCAGGACATTCATCAGGATTATAATCTGAATCCCCGGCACATGCCCTCTATTTCCCTTTGTCAGCATAGTTGGGGTACTCACTTTTGGTCCTCTAGGTCCCTGCTGGCATAGTTAGGGCGATCACTTTCATCATGTAGATTATATAGGTTGGTAGTATATGGTCAGATTGTGATGGAATGGGAACACCTGACACTAATTATGGGCCATTAGCATATGCAAGGTTAAACTTACCATATGTCTGAGATGTTGATTTCAACAGCTCAGGCTCTGAATCATTGGTCGATGTGCTGCAGAAGAGTCAGAAAATACATGCCAAATAAGATATGTCCCACTCACCTTCCGTTGTGAGATCCGACGAGGATGGCTTATTTGTCTCTGTCCTTTTAATTCCTCTCGGGAGTCCAACACAAGTGACTTGGGCGAAAGCTAATGGAGGATATTCAATCACAATCCGTGAAAGAATTGATCTAAATATCTGCCTCCATTTCTTGCAAGGTATTTTCTTTCTTCTTCTTCTGAGTCACTCCTCTTGGTGGTCAGTTTGTGTGTCTGCCAGTGGTCATTTCCCACAGGCCAACAGTAACTCCTAGGTGGCCCTCAATGACTCAATGGGAAGTTCATTGGAAACCTTGCCTTTCTGTCAATAGCTCTAAACGTGTTCATATGAATAGTTGATGTCATTCATGGATTGCATCTTGAATAGCACAGTTTAATGCATTCTGAGCCTGTTAAAATCGAACTGCTGATTCGAGTCAAAGCGTGTGTACCAGGATAATTTTCTTTTTGGTGGCACGCACACCAACTAGTGTTTAAAGGTCCGGTCCAGTCCGGTCCCCGAGTTAGGTCGAGAGAGAGCAGACCGAACCGAAACTGTCAACGACTGATTCCCTTTGGTTGCACCAATCAGTTGCAATCAGTTGCAACAGGTACACACCGAGACCGGTTGATAGTCAGCAAGACTTGGCCTCATGTATGCCTTATGTACACTACTATATAATTAACAAGTTACATAATTGAATGGTAGAATTAGTGCCATTTTAAAGATGTGAACTGGTCGAAATTTAAGTATATAATAGCTTACCTTGTTAGTCATGTCACATTGTGACATGTGACAAATTTTATTGCCCTCTCCTTTCATCATCCAACTCCTACATCCCATCATCACCATCTTCTACTATCCCTGTACCATGCCTGAACTGAGAGTGACAGAGAGATTAATACCTTGAACGGGGCAGAAAGACACAAGGTTTGTGACCGTCTTCAACTCATCTGTAAAAATGATAGAATGAGAGAAGTGATGGTATGGAAGTGCATCACCATATATGTGTGCCCGAGATCACAGTATCAAAAAAAAAAAATACTGTGCGAACAACTGTTCTCAGCTGGAGCCGAAATCACCACGGACAGTCGTTCTCGTCTTGGCACAGACAAATTCAAATATTTGCAAATCCTCAAGCACCATTGGCGATACATTCTTCAAGATGCCGCAAACATCAATGCTAGTTATGTAGAAGAGGTGAACTTGATGGAATACAAAGAGCTTCTTGCTCGTGATGCTGAGATGTCAGAGTGGGACAGTCCAGGAGACCTCATCAATGTGCCATTGTCGTTTAGTTTTTTTTATTTTTTTTATTTTTTTTTATATATCAATTTTTGTCCCATGCAGAGTGTGCCTAGGCAACTCTATGAGGACAGTCAACCGAAGCCGCAGCCAGTGAGCTCTGTAGCTAAGTATCGTGTAAGAGTTGTATCCATAATTGTAGACTGTTATCGTAGACTGTAGATAGCAGGTGCGCCGACCTGCAGAGGGGTCTGCCGCACGGTTGGTAGATAGGGTGGTGGGGTAAAACACCTACGTATGCAGCTATGGTGAGCCAAACTAAACTAACCCTACAGTAGGAAACCTCGTGGGTGTAAGCGCTGAGAAAAAGATGGAAAGAGAGGCACGGGGAAAAAGGTCCAGTGGTGTTGGTGGAAGGGGGGAACAGTCACCAAATGCAAACTATTACATCCTTAGACTGTGGCGGATGTGAAAGAGCTGCAAGGTCACCCACTCATTTGCAGAGCGGTCGAGGAGTCCCGTGCCCAGGGACACAGAGATGACTACTAAGTCACCCTCAGCCTGCATGGAGAGTATGACATCCCCGTTGGAGTCCACTCCCACATACAACGGCGGAGCCGTTGCACGCAGGAGCTGGACCACCTGAGGGACATCATCGGGCATCGCAGTAGTGAGGGTAGGGCGCATCGAGGAGTCGACATGGTTGGAGATGAACGTGGGGCAGCACTCGTTGTCTAAAAGCTGCTGGAGCCAATCATGGCCGGGGGGTACTATATGACTCATCGCGGAGGTGGTGGAGATAGGAGAGGAGGGGGTTGGTGGGTCATCCAGGGTGCTATGTTGAATCACAGTCCGAGGGGTGAGAGGGGGTGAGCGAAAAGCCTGCTGATCCAAGGTGGTGGAGAGCTGAGCCCACAGGTCGGCTACTTCCTGCTGAAGAGCCCTAAATTCTTCGATGGCCACCGCCGGGGCAGCAGCCTTAGGTGGGTGAGAGGGAGCAGGGCCGGGGGGGCCACACACAGGAGAACATAACTGAGCTACTAATAGATACTTCTTGAATGAATGAATATATAAGATGAACTGAAAAGCTATATCTCTAATATAGTGAGTATATGATACATAGTTGGTGGATGGGTTCATTGGTCAATGGGCATTTGATTTGACTGAGCAACTAAATGACACTTGCTTCCTGAATGAATACAACATTGAAGATATAAAATGACTGAAAAACTGCATCTCTGATACAATGAGTTGATGGTATATACTTACTGAGTGACACAACTAGTCAATGTGAAACTGACTGAAACGAGAACATTAAATTCTGATGTAATGAGTGCATGACAGAACTGAGTAATTGCAGTGCCTGATGTAATGTAATTTTGCTGTAACTGAAAATATTATAGAGTGGAGAACTGCTGTCAGAAAACATTCCCCCGATTTACTGATGTGATCTGAGACTCAGACTGACCTAATGTTTCTGATTTTACTGAAGTCAGTCATTTCAGTCATTGTCAGTCATTGTCAGTTTAGTCAGACAAATCCTCACATTCCTGATGCAGTCACATGCAATGACCTGCGGAATCATTTAAGGGGGAGATCTCATCCGACAAGATACAAGGTTGGTTAGCATGGATGGTGCAAATGGCGGACCATGCACTTTCACCAGACAAGGCTGCGCAATGGCTGAAGGAAATCTCGAGCGCAGTAGCAAGATCTTTTGGATTCCATCTGGTGTGTGCTAGAACTTATCCATGTGCTCCGAGGCTGATTCATGATGTAGCACGACAACCGTGACACTCACAGTCCTGTGCAACCACTTCAGGGATGGTTTGAGGGGGAGAATCCTATCCAACGTGATATGAGGGAAGTTAGCATGGACGATGCAACTGCGAGACACAGCACATACCTCAACTACCACCCGACAAGGCTGTGCAATGGTGGCACACAATCTGTTACAGCTGGCCCGGGTAGGGTCGGTTGTAGACTTGAATGCGAAGGCTAAGACGAAGGATAGGCCGAGCAGACTTAACGTCTGGCGAAGCCGGAAGACTAAGTGTCTCTTTCGAGGAGGAACTCACGAAGAGTCTCGTCACTCGAAGACTTAGGGACTAAGGGACACACCCAAGAAGGGCAGAAGGCTAAGTGACACACCCGAGAGGGGCAGAGGACTAAGGGACGAAGGACGAAGCACTCGAGGATTCGTAGAGGGTACTCGGTTGGATTTCAAGTAGCTCTAGCTTAAGGGAATACAAACGAGGAGAAAGGTCCTTAAGTACTACGAGATGGAAGGCGATAGAATCGCAAGGAATAGAGGAGTCATCCGCAGCGAGGAATGAGTCAGAAGCTGCGTAATGCTATGTGTACAGTAAGCGATGGCGTCATCATGAGTCAGAGGGCAAGTCATCGAGATAGGGACGAGTCGGATCAAGATAGGGAAAAGTAGGAAAGGAA
>JBBPPY010000529.1:0-20404 GCA_038092195.1 Leccinum barrowsii
AGCGAAGCTAGGTTTGTTGACCTAGTCCTATCTCATTCCCTACGTTTCATATCGAGTCTTCAACATGTCTTAACGGGCGATAGGGAGCACGTCGCAGCAAGAGCATCTCCATGCCCTCGTTAGTTGCAGCGTAAAGCGCTGGCTCGACGCGTTCGTCAGTGCCCTCGGCGCTAGCAAGGGGGCTGACAGCAAGATGAGGATGTACTAGTCGTCGTCCCACTCGGCCTGCCACGCTCAGGTTCGCTCAGGTATACCTATCCTATGACGAAAAGAACCAGCGGTCGTCGAACAAGTCTACCTCTTTCTACTCCCCGTTGATCATCACTGACCTCCACGTGCAGGCCCAAGTGATGGGTCGAAGACCAAACATCGCGCACATACCACTTATTCAACCGTAATCCTTCCTCAAAACATTCTACGGAGATCTTGACTCAGGGTGGATCAAGTCCATACAGGCAGTCATAATGCACACTGGAGACTTGTCTTCTCTCGCTGCGTCCTAAGAAATTAATCTCTAGCTGAGCTGGAAAAGAGCCTTAGAGCCTGGTAGCGAGGCCCCACTGTGTTGGCGAGTACGGTCGAGTGCTACACCCACCTGTTCTCCGAGTCGCTGACGTGGAAACGTGACAACTAACTTGCTTCTGCAACGAAACGCTAATATAGCCAAAATTTTGCACTGATCTAGATGGCCACCATCGACTCACCGCCCTCTCAGATCTCATCGCTTACTAATACGGTAGAATTGAGTTTGAACCGCCACGCGGCGCGTCCAGCTGTCGTCGCCGCCGCTCCCGAATTCAACGTCACCTTGAACTGGAGGCGAAACTTGGTGATATGCACCATCAAGAGTTACAGTGCTCTGGGCTGAATCCGTCTTGTGAGTCCAGACTCTTTCGCTAAACTCTTCACCGTGTTTCGATGATCCGAATGTTCTTCATCAGTTGATTGTTATCCGGTTAGTTCCCAGACATGATTCCATCGCGACATGTATTTAAGTCAGGCGCACGTACTTGGTGGTATGTGTGCTCCTCTACATTTGCTCCCCAATGCTCTTCAAGCTGATCACAACCGTTGCCGTCACAGTGGCTGTTTTCATTCTGGCCGCCCAAACACCTAATCTTTGGGGGGGAAGTGATGGTAAAGCCATACCACTCACGAAACGCTCCGATACCGATGCGCACGAATTTCATGCTACATCACATAACGCGTAAATCGACCTGCAATGTCCTCAGGTATCGTTTTTACTCACACGTTTTTAGCAAGATCATTCGTGGGCCAAGTGGCATAGATGGCTCCGATAGGAACGAGGGAACGCCGCATCCTTCTGCTGTGGAACGGGATAGGCACGGAGCCGGCATTGCTTTGACACAATACATGGGTAGAATGTGGTATGGGACCATTTTGATCGGCACTCCTCCCAAATCCTTCACTGGTAAGTTTCTCCGTGCATTCGTGACACCCACTTACTCTAGTCTCCACCTCAGTCCAGATAAATAGTGGCTTCGGGTAAGTTATCCGTCAGTACCATCCACTCTCTCGTCTTATTCGACCCAGCGATCTTTTTATTCCAGCCTCAACCGGTGATGAGAACTGCAGAAGCCACCCTGATCTTTGGGATCCCGCATCGCCACACATCACCAGCGTGGACCTCGAAACAGATTTTGCGACAGCATTTACTGATGGTAGGACTGCCCATGGTAAACAATACACGGACAATGTAACCATTGCTGGTTTTACCGTATGTTTTTACTTTTTGCGAACATCATCACTTCCGATCGATGAATAGGCAGACGTTCAGACCATCGGTGTCGCAACAACATACTCTTCAAATATGGGAGCATCTCAGTTTCCTGCAGATGGTGTATTGGGATTGGCTCTCCCGTCTTGGTCATATTTTCATGGCCACAGCCCTCTATTACACACGCTCTTCAATACAGGAAAGCTGTCTCAACCAGTGTTTTCACTCCAGCTCTCCTCTTCTGGAGGCGAGCTGTACGTCGGTGGAACCAACGAGGGGCTTTACATTCCTGAGACCCTCGTCTTTACCCCTGTAACACATCCGGCGATAGTGAGCACAAACGCCAGGCGGTATGGATGCATACTTAGATTTCCCTTTCAGGGTCTCTGGATGCTGACGATAGATAACATTCAAGTCGACGGAAAAATAGTTCTGACCGATGTACCCGCCGTCATCGATACTGGTTCCAACCTCATTATTGGTGATCCATATAGAGTTTCCACCTTGCACATCGCGGGTTACGGTGAGCCGTACGATGACGGGAGAAATGGTTATTACACCTGTGAGTTTCGATCGATTTTGGTACTTTTGATTGACTCCCTGTAGTCCCATGCATGTCTTTTCCCTCCATGACTTTTACCATTGGTGGAAGGCCATTTCTCATGCCTGCCAATGTCCTCAACAAGGGACGGGTTAAGTATCGGTCGCGAGCTTGCTTTAGCGGAATTGCGTCCGTGAAGAATAGTAGTGAGATTCTTCTGATCATCTTTTCCTCTTCCCATGATGACCGTGACTAGATTTCTGGACCATCGGGACCATCTTCCTCCAGCAGTTCTATACCGTGTTTGATTTTAACAGCGAGTCACCACGAATTGGGATCGCACACCTGTGGATAAATATATAATGCTCGATACATACTAGTGGTTTTTTTGCACAAGAGTTCTGATTGTAGAGTTACGACCTGGCACCACCCTACCAATATTCTGTATCATCATCCTTGAGCTCGTCCTCTTCTGAAGATGGGTCGAAAATGTGTGACCCCAAGCATGAATAACAAAATGTTACGCCTTCTAGTGGACATTTTTTGCAGCATTGTTGTTGATTACCTAATAAATTGCGTTGTGCCCCCCCTTCATAAGTTTCCTCTCCGACTGCTCGCATCTTTCGCTCTCGCCCGCTTCTGCGCTCTTGCTGGCTTTCCCCAGCTCGCGTCACAATGACAACTCCAATTCGCAAGAAGCGCAACTTCAAGTCTCTTCAGCTCGATGTCACCCAGTCGCCCGTCCCAAAGGAGCCCGAGCCGATCCCCATACGCGCAGCACCGGCGACGACAGGGGTAGCAAAGGGAAAGAAGCGACCCCCACCCATGACCTTGAATGCTCCAAAGCTCGGTCAGTCGCCCGTGACCAACGATGCGGATGGCAATCTTTTTGCAGTCGGCGTCGCTCCTCCTTCTGTACCTGCGTCAGGTGCGGCATCCGCGCCTCGGAACACGTATCATACGACCCTTTCGAACACGCTCGCAAACCTGGACATGAACGCGGAGACGCGTTATGATCTCCGGAACGAGGATCTCAAGGACCTTCAAGAACTCGGCCAGGGTAACGGCGGGAGTGTCAAAAAGGTCGAGCACGTTCCTACCAAGACCATCATGGCGAAGAAGGTGAGCTCTCCGACGCTTCTCGGCGTGACTGTTGCTGACATCTTGTCGTAGATCGTCCTCATTGACGCCAAACCATCTGTGCGCAAACAAATCTTGCGCGAGTTGCACATCATGCACGACTGTAACTCCCCGTATATCATCTCATTCTATGGCGCGTTCTTGTCCGACCCAAATATCTGCATATGCATGGAATACATGGACAAGGGGTCTCTCGACGGCATCTACAAGAAAATCGGGGCCATTGATATCGAGGTCGTTGGGCACGTTGCATTGGCCGTGTTGGAGGGTTTGACGTACCTCTACGATGTACATCGCATCATCCATCGCGGTATGGACACTGATTTCTTTGCGATGCATCTGCGCTCATTCACATCGCCAGACATTAAACCATCTAATATCCTTTGTAACTCTCAAGGGCAGATCAAGATATGCGACTTTGGAGTGTCAGGCGAGCTCATCAACTCCATCGCGGACACGTTTGTCGGGACATCGACCTATATGAGCGTATGTCCCGCATTGCACGAGATCGCATCACCCTCACGATGTTGCACAGCCTGAGCGTATACAAGGTGCCCAATATACCGTCAAATCGGACGTCTGGTCTCTTGGAATCTCGTTAATCGAGCTAGCACTGGGCCGCTTTCCCTTTTCAGAGTCTGATCCTGATGATTCTGATCTCTCGGACCTCGAGGGAACTCTTTCTCCGAGTACCATGACTTTGCCACCCGTCAGAAAGGACAAGGATAGAAATGCGAAAAAGGATCGACGAAAATCCAAAGGGGTTAGCCTACAAGGAGGTGGCATGATGATGAGCATCCTCGAGTTGCTTCAACACATCGTGAACGAACCTGCTCCTCGGCTAATTCCCGAAGGACGATTCCTCAAGGAAGCAGAAGATTTCGTGGACAGCTGTTTGTTCAAAGATCCTGATGCTCGAAAGACTCCCAAGGAGTTGCTGGTATGTTTCGAGATTCCGGACATGTCGATCTCGGCTGACGAGACTCCTGCCAGAAACATCAATGGATAGAGCAGGCGCGGGCGTCGAATTTTGATCTCGAGACATGGGCGAGCACATTTTGAACCGGCTTCTCACTGCTTGCGTTGTGTGTCCCTCGTCGGGCCTTCTTTCCTTCTTTAGATCATACCAGCTGTCGTTTGCTACTTCCTCGCACATCATTATCTCAGTTTGTTCGCGTTCTTGTATTATAGAAAAGGTCATATATTCATCAACTGGCAGATCGGCACGTTATCGCGTCATCGTTGGCATGTAACAATATTAATAACCATACATACCGTCCGTACTACAAATGTGCGTGACTCGTAAAAGTTGGTCGCGAATACTCTTTTAAAGTTGACAATGATTCCTCTTGGACGAGTGTCAGACCTGGTTGCAGATATTCCGGCGCCTCCCAACGTATTCCTCCTACCGCGCTACTGGCAACCCATGCATGATAAATTCACGACTCGTAGCAGCACCAATATTGTACCGAAGGAGCACCGTCGGCCAGCGTACAATCCCGACGAGTCTGGAAATGGGGGGCGTCTGAAGGGCATTGGTCTCCGCATCCGGCCCAAATCCCGGGACACCACTCTGCGCGTGTCACTTGGACGCCAGGGATGATGGTACCACTATCTCCGGGTCCGCGTTTGGCGGAGGGTGACGCGTCTGCGGTGTGCGTGCTGATGATGGCGAACATCATGCAGACCAGTGCCAGGGTGGTGCGAAAGGCGGTCGGGGCGGTCGTTCGGCTGGGCATTTGGTGGGGAGGCGTGGCTCTGATGGAAACATTTGAGCTCGAGCCCTGGTGAATCGGGAGTCTAGAGAGCCGTGGTGACGCACCGTCAACTGAACAGAGTTGTAGCAAGTGAAAACCGACTGGGGATAGTTGGGCTCAGTGCAACGTCCTTTTTATGTCCGCAGGGCTCCCGTCGACCCTATTAAGTGTGAAACGTCAGAAGTTCTTCCCTTATTGTCTTCGGTACAAGGATGTTATGTTAGAACCACCTTGGAATCATCGCGCTTGTCTACCATATGATGTTCGAATATAATGGTATGATGTGCTATTGTCGAGGATGACAAGGATGGGAAGAAAACAACAACCTGCTGTCGACCTTCTTTTTCATACCCCAAAAGGTCCCGTGCCATGGCAATCATATCAGTGCGTGGAACGAATCGCACTAGTATTAATAGGTCGTGAGGGTTTAAGATTAATCATGAGTGCGGAGGGCAACGTTAACATGAAGGTCGTCGGGATAGGATTCATTTCAAACTCAAGCTAGCTTACATTTACCCCCATGCTCGCCACCTCCCCAGTTCCGCGAATGCCCCGTCAGTCTGAGCAAGAATTAAATTAATATATGGACCCAACGCCATATTCGGATTGTGATGCGCGATCCGCAGATCAAACGTAGACTTCATTGTCGTGGAGTGCCTTTGGTGTGTACTTGAGCGATGGGTCGGCGATTCTCTCCTTCACGGTGTGATGGAATTTGGGCTGCTGATACGGTATGAATCGTGGCCTGCCCAAGTTGATGCTGTTGGCATCGAGTGAGCAAAAGTTCAGTGGAACGAGATCCAAACTCACCGCCATTGTCTGTGCCATTCCCCTCGGTCGTCCTGCCAGGCAGTGGCGACAGGGAGAAATTCCAATAACCACCATGCTTTATCCAGATTCAACCAATCGAACAACGGTGCTACGGCGTCTGAATGCTCAGGGTAGTTGGTATCCGGATTCGAAGTAGGCTGGTTCGGTTGGGCAACGGATCGGCTTGCAGCTACAACAAAGTCGCGTTATTTCGATGCGTGCCAACGGGAGTTACATCTATACTGACCCACTGGCTGAGAAGGTGTGATACCCATCTCTGCGAGTCTGTCTTGGTCAAAGATGATTCCACAATCAGATTGTATTATTTGTTCCACCATCCAATGCAGAGTAATCTGTGCAAGGGACACTCGAATAGTATCGTCGACATTTCCTCCGCCGACGTCTGAAAAGGCGTTAAGCAATTCTCGAAAGCGAGCTGGAGAATCTCGGAACTGACCACTATGACATCCAGAGAACCATACCTCCAACACGTCCGTGTCGGATAGTTCTTCGACAACGTACATGGGCTTGGAAATTGAGTTGTTCGAAACTGCGTCGGAACTAAGCCCATTAGTAGCATTGGCGGAAGCTGGAGGCGTTAAGAGTGATTTATCGTTAGAGCCGCCACTTCTTTTCTTGAATATATTCTTGAAAAACGACGAGATGCCACCAGATTGACTTGTCCCAGTTTGCGGAAAATCTTCAGGTTCCGGTGTTGGCCAATGGTACAGATTTGGCCTGAATCTGGCACGGCGCTAAGAGAGAAAGGTGAGCGACATTCTGCCTGGAGTCACATCAGTGGGCCATACTTCGTCGAGAGAGAGCGCGTGTCGGAAGACCCTGATGGAAGTGTTGGAAGACGCAAAGGGCAGTGTACGACTGTAAAGCACCCCTGTACTCTGTACGGTATCCCTATGCGGCAATAGTAAGGAACAACGAGCTGTCTGAAACCTTGACGATGCTTACCATACGCCTAAGAAATCGATCTTGACAGTCTGCGAGAACGTCCTCTTAAATCCGGCAGCGAGCTCGTTCCCCGCTTTGTCTGTCCGACTAAACAACTTGTAGGCAAAGTTGACTTGTTGCACGTTGCCCTTGGTCAACAGTCCAACCTCCATGCCGATCGTCAGACTTTTGGCAGCCGACATACATGGCTTTACGAATTACCTTGTCCAACATTCCAGCCAACGCGCGGGCAGTGTATGCCCCACGAGAGAAACCTGGTTCTGGGTCAACGGCGCCTAACCAAAGTAGCGCATTATTACCTACCGAATATGCAGATTCTGTCCCCAGCACGATAGTTACTCATGAGGAACTGATAACCGTTCATGATATGTACATCCAGATACCTGCGGGCCGTTCATCACATATTCATTTTAAATCATGTGTGCACATACCAAGCGATCGCTTCATCCGCGAGCGAAGCCATGCGCGTCCATAGGGGCGAAACAACCCCAGGTGCAAAGTATGTTCCGATCCCTGGCTAGATATCACCAGAGTTAAACTCCACGAGCCTGCACAATGAGTCTAGAAAACTCACTTGATAATAGATCGCTTGTAGGTCAGGGCTATCCTTGCTGAGGAGGCCAAACAATTTGACCACGTTGGTGTTCTGGTCCTCACTGAGATATCTCGTGCAGATTACGTTCACATGACGACCCACCGTGCTGCTGTACTGACCACCAGTACCATCGAAACAGATAATAATGGTACGAGATGGGCGAGAAGATTGCTGGGACATGGTGCTCTGTAGACGCTGGTGAAGGAAGGGGGTGTTTGGCAGAGGGAGCGATGGGGACAGATAGGTCCAGCATGGAGGCCTTTTGTGGGATATCTGTCATGCCAAGTGAACTATAGAATTGGCAGATCTCTGGCGGGCGAGCAGGTACCGGAGCCGGAAGTTGCGCAGGTTATGAAATAAATGTCCTGAGCTGCCACTATCGCTTCATGTTACATCGGTCAACCGGTCACGGGCTAACCCGGCACCTGACCTAACCAAATAGAGAGGGCTTCGTTCAACGACACGAGGAGTCGCCTTCTGTTCGGCTACTCGTCTAGATCACGGTGAAGCCTTGTTCCGGGAAGATTTGATTTTTTCTTGGGGATAAATTTAAGGCGTATGTTCCCGAGCCTCATCTCGTCCGCAATGTTCCTAACGGCTGCTTCGGCTCACGGACTTTCTAGTCTGAATCAGAGGCCTTGGGGGTTTGACCGGCGAGTCCCTTTGTCGCGGAATTACGAATTCGGCCATATAACGTTTGTGCACGCATTTTGCACACGTTCCATTTGCTTCAATTTCAAACACCGTACTGCTTGGACGCTCAGCTGGGCGAAGATTACTAGATCACTCAGGTTCATCATTTTGGCATTACACAGCTACACCCAAACTCTATTAGTCCACAAAGAATATGGTGGACATCTCACTTGAGCCACTTCGCTGTCTAACATGCTAGCAAAGGTTGATCATTTTCAGCTCTTCAAGTAGTGTTTGGTGACGATAGGCAAGTCGGATATCCGGTACGTTCGTCTGTTAGACGTTAGTGATATCGCAGACACTTTCCCATCCTATCTCACCTTGTGAATGTCGTTTCCGGCGGCGCCTGCAAGGTACCATTCTTGGCCAAGCCAGTGGCGCCTCACTTCCATTTCAAAGCCACTCTGCACAACGGAATTACGAGCCAGTTCTGCAAGGGAACTTTGAGGGAGCTTGTATATCTATAGCGCGTGATCCAACGTCAGACTCGTCTGTTAATAGGAGCTGGTAAAGTCTTACATGAGCAGCTACGCTGTATTCCTCTAGTAAGGGTTCCTGCAGTTATAGTGACATGCATCGATTTCATTTGAATCAAGGTTTAACAGCTTCGTACCTTGGTAAAATGAAATTGGAGAGGGTCATCGGTGCTCAAGCTTACGTTTAATCCGGTCTTGAAGAAATCTGGGAGTGGGTTTCGCTCGTACGTGAGAAACAGCGCGTTGTTGCTCAAAGGACTCATCGCGAGGCCAATCTGCCTCAGATAGAAAAGGTACTGTAAGGCCGGAACTTTGCGAAGAAGTATACCATGAGAGATCGAATGGGAAGTTAGAAAAGCGGCAGTGAGATGGTCTGTGTCGCCCGCTTCTCCCGCATGCGGCCGAAAGACGAATGTGCCTATCGTGTCGTGAGAAATCATCCCCGTGACTGTCTTGAGCACGTACTGAAACCACGTGCCTGTCGCCAATGATTCAGGCTAGCCATATTGGCGTACATGTAATAAATCCTGATGGCAAATGAGAACCGAAGCTTTAAGAAGGAGCTCACGAGACCTACCAGTACGAGAATGGCGGATTCTGCGCAGTATCCCATAGACCCGGATACGGGAATTTGCGATGAATTCGCCGTTCCGGCTTCGATTCGTCGTCCACACTATCAAAGCCAATAACGCGCTGCAGAAAAACGTGTAGTTCTGGGTGTGACGTCGGATCTTTAGTGACCTCGAATAACGGACGGAATATGTCTAAAAAGGTTCAAGCTCAGATCACGAGGTCATAGGATCGGAAACTTACTGATCACGATGTCCTTGAAGGTTTTGACAACACCGTTCTCTTTGTAAACATTATACAACCGCGGGACTTGGATGAGCCAGCGAACATTGTGGGAGAATAGCTTGTTGTCTATCACCCACTTAGCCAACTTGTCCCATTCGTCTACCGATCTCCCGTATACGCTCACACGCCATTCACAATTCTGCAAAAGTTTATGTATACTCAAAGCATACCTGAGTTCAGCCTACTCACCTGGTATTTGCTTTGCTCTAAATCGGTCATCACCTCTGCGAAATAATCAGGATTATCCCCACATCGTCCAAGAAAGAGAGAGACCTTGAGTTAGTTCAGCAAAGTATCGCCCATCAATGCGGTTGTCAATCTTTAGGAATATCTCCCGAAGCCTAGATTCTCCGATGGGGTTGTATTTGAGGTTGAACTTATCAAACCGATGGAATGAGTCTTGGTGGGCGTGCATGTCGAGCGTGTCGATGGAAAGATCGTAGGCGCTCAGTTTAAGGGATTGGAAAACTTGCTCAAGCGTTAGATCGGCACCATCACGGAATATAACGATATCCTGAAGGGAAGATGCGTCAGGCCCATAGAGCAGCGGGTAAAAATGGGACACACATGAGGATTGCGTTTCATCTTTGCCTTGATAAACCTCAACAGGTGTTTCTGGTTCATGCAACTAGCCAGATGTACGTGAGTGTCCACTTTACGCATGTTGTAGAAATCCCTAGAGGCCCACGCTATCAATGATACTATGTAATTTCGTGATAACTAAGTTGGTCTGACCTGTGAGGGACGCTCTGAAACGTAGAGATTACTACAGGACTGCCTAAGAATAGCACTCGCTCACTTTCATGGCTGCCAACTCTTGAGATTCGTTGAGTAAGCTGTACATCTCGAATTTACTTGCCAGATATTTGAGTCTTCGATACGCCATGCTTTTGGTTGGGCCATCTGATATGACTCCAAGAACATGGTCAAGATCCACGAAATATTCCCTAATGGATGGGATATCGAATAGTGGTTTCTCGTCTGGGGTTTGTGGTAACTTATTTGACAACGGCTCATCAGTATGCAAGGGTCCTTAAACACACCTGTCGCCGTAGAATACACCTGATACACCCCCTTGTCATCAATCCTAAATTCCCATGCGTGCGAGCCCGGAATCTCACAGGCTGAGAATTCGAATGTCTCGTCTTCTGTAGTGACACGACCGTCGGCGGCTGGAACGTCATTCTTTGCGTTGAACTTCCAATGAGGAGGTGGAGGCTTGGGGTATATTTGCCATGCCTTGTATGGGCTCTCAGGGACCCTGGCTTTGGCGATATCGACGACATCGGGGTTTATACCGGATACCCCTGCAAAGCCCTCGGCTATACCGTTGAAGTGACCATCATGATCCCTGGGGTTGTCGCCAAGCCGCTGGAGGGACTTGGCTATGTACTTGTCTCGTAGTTCAAGGCAATGCTGAAGCAACTTGAATGTTCGGGCTATCTCGGGAGTGATGGAGGTTTGTACTGAAAAATAGTGATTTAGTTGTCTTTCGTGCGGGTTTACACAAAAATCCGCACGTTGAGCTTCAACCTCGGTACGCGCCTTGTCTTCGTCGATGAAAGGATGACTCTGTTGTTGTTCGTTGGGAGTCAAAGCCTCGCGGACTGCAAAGGTCCTTGGAAGCGATGAAGGGCCGCCATCCGATATTGGGGCGGGGACGTCAGACGTGCGGCGGTGGGCCAACATCTTCTCTTCGATCTGGATATATTTTACAGCTGTGGTTCAACTTTACTTGTGACGACATACTTGTTGAAGACTCTTTTCGTCGGTGTAACCGTAGAAACCGTCTCTGGACTCGGGGATCAGGAGTCCAATGGGAGAGTTTGGGGTCTGTGTAGAGATTTTTAGAACATCGCTTGTTGAGGGCTCTAATGTACTGTCAACCATGATAACGGTGTTAGTCTAGAAGACAATATGACTCCGCTCATTGCAACCTGATATGATGATGATGATTGTTTGGCTACTGATCGCTGGCTTTTGATCCACGTAAAAGTGGTCTCCGATGCGAAGCAATCCAAGCAGATGAAGCAAGCGACGTGGCAAATATCAACATCACGAACACGGAAAAGTTCAGGAAGTTGAGAGAAAGAAAGAAAGTACGTACTGTAGTATCTGTTGGTCAGGGTACCAGAAATTACATAATAGTTTGCATTACCTAATAAAATAAAGGATAATTTGCTGATAATAAGGTTATCAGGGGGATGCTATAGGATCAAGCTCTTCTTTTACGTCCATCCGAGTTCACTGTTGGCAACGAAGAGCTGAGTCGTAGACGCCTTCGACGACGTGTGACGCGATCCACGCGATGGGCAACACTACCTCAAACACTAACCATAATCGACCATCGCCAGTTCCGACTAGACAAATCGATTCGCCGAGTCGAAAAGAGTCCAAGTCCCATTCACCCTCTCCGAACTCAAATCAACCCCACCGTTCTCTGCGTACAAAGAAAAAATCTCTGGAGCTGCCAGACCTTGCACTTCTATCTCTGACTCCTGCACACTCTCACCAAAATTCTGCCAACTCATCACCCTTATCATCCTACCGTCGGCCACCGAGGACTACATCCCCGATTCCGATCCCGATTCCAGTTTCCAACAATGGCACCATGAACAACGCCTCAAATACGGGCACTTCCCCTCGTGGAAGGCAGCCAAATGTGAAAGTCAATCTTGCACGGGACAACAACACCTCCAACTTCTCCTCGGATTTACTCCTCGAACAGCCACCTTCCACTCATATCCCGGTCCCTCACCATCACCGTAATCGTGGTAACCCTTACTTCCGGGGCGCTCCTGTCCAGTACAACTCTACACATTCATTCACTTCACGCGGCCAGGCTTCTGCGCAACCTCGCATGCAAGAGCTTTATGTGGAGAGCCAGATCGACACATCCGCGCATCCTGAGCGACCAGAGTTCATCCAGGAGACCGTTCATTCGACGATTCCCCTCGCGTTACAAAAGGCTGAGGAAGAGCTTGCTGCTGCCACGACGGACAATCTTGCTGAACCCCGTCAGCCTGCCTGCAGCCACCCTTCGGAAGATACAAAGGAACCTGTGAACGTCAGAATAACATGGCGAGGGGGCGGGAAGTGCGTCGTTCTTGCCCGTGCAGGCGACGATGATTGGAAGGGTCGTCAGCGAATGGAATCAGAGTGCGTTCATCTTGATCGATCTGCTATCCCGTCTGATTGATATCATAGTGACCCTCCTGCCGACACATCGTGGTCCACTTGGGTCTCACTTATGCCTGGAACGCACCATATCCGTTTCATTGTCGATGAACAGTGGCGCGTGGCCGACGACCTTCCTACAGCTGTGGATGACGAAGGCAGCTTGGCAAATTATGTCGCGGTCCCGATCTCTGGTCTAACCCCGCCACTTACCCACTCTGTTACTGTTCCACCTGTGAAGCAGCCGGCCCACGTTCACTCGTTCTGGTCAACTACGACCTCCACTCAAGGCTCCACGATCGACGTACCTTCCTCTTCGGACGCCACGAAATCGTCGTCCAAGTGGACAGATGAAATCCCTTCTGAACTCGTTGCGGCTGCCCGTGAGGAAGAGGCATACCTTGCTTACACGGCCGCAGCAGAGTACGATCAGTCGGGCTATGGCAACTCCCACCAACACGCTCCTGCGCCGAACATTCCTCCGGCTCCCGTTCTGCCCAGGCACCTGGATAAACTCATTCTGAACGTCAAACCCGTACAACCCTCGCCATCCCGGGGCCGCGAGCGGGAACGAGAAAAGGAGCGAGAAAAAGAACGAGAACGCGAGCATAAGCGAAAGCAAGGACGATCGTTACTTGGAATGACTAGTACGCTTGCACGGGACGTTCATAAGGAAGAAGCCGGGGAGGACGAGCACACACCTATCCCGATCACGACTGCGAGCGGAACGGATGTAACTCACCTCGCAGTCTTGTCACAACCGGCACACACTCGTTTGGGGCTGGATGGGCCTGGATTAACGGATGACGCAAGCGTGTTACCCGTACCATCCCATGTCGTGCTTCATCACCTGAGTACAAGCGCAATTCGTAATGGTGTGCTCGCTGTCGGGAACACCATGCGTTATCGACAGAAGGTATTTACTCGTCTGGGTCTCTGCAACTGGCATGGCCACTGACAGATCTATTCCAGTATCTCACTACGATTTACTACAAGCCTACATGAATCTCGCGATTCACGACTGTGGGTTGGCGTGACAATACGCAGGACGTTGGAAGCCAGTTTCGGGAGACTGTCTCGACCAAGCCACTCATCTGCTTATTTATACGTGCGATTACCTAGTTGGTTGCTTCTTGGGATATTGCCTCTAGATTCTCCCGATACAACCACACGATTTGTGTGGAAGACTAAGCACACATTTAGCCATGACTTTTTATATGCTCAAAGCATGCACATGGTCCGACGCCGCTTCGTGTATACATCCATGTTACCCTTTCATTGCCTGTTCTAGATTCATCCACCTGCTTCTTCCTGTATACTGTTCCAGGTGGTTGTACTCATCGACATCCTTAGACTATTCATTGCTTAGCCAAAATGTATTAAATAAATGTATGATTCTATGATCATAAGTACCAATCGATCAAGCAAGGGATCTAATTCTAGATCAAACCCCAAAAAAGAAATACAAACAAAAACAATAGCCCACCGCGAGGGTCGAACTCGCAGCCTTCAGATCTCCGCAGGGATCACTCCCGCCTTAAAAGTCTGACGCTCTGGCCAATTGAGCTAGGCGGGCCTGTGATGCCATAGCAGAAGGTAAACCTATGACCCTTGGTAACCGGAGGGCATGCGCAAAAAACGCCGCAATATTCTCTGCTGTCATCTGTTTGAAAATGCGACGATCGGATCGGATCCTGACACGCAAACGGCGTTCGAGCTAGTACCAAACTCTGCGGCGATAAGACGATCCACATATACAAACCCTTCGACGGCACTCCACTTCATTACCGCCCACCATGAGCTCTGCTCGCCTCCCCCTCCCCCCCTGCAATGGAACCACGTCCGATTGAACGACGGTTTCCCGGTCGATTGCACGTCCCGCCCAGGGTGCAACGTGTCCTCGATCAGGGATGTGGAAGCGGCATTCTTGTAACACGGACGATGGGGCATGCCGGACGCCACCGTCGCTCAGCAGCGTTGCGTCGATCAAAAGGAGTAAAGGCGCTCGGTTCTCGAAGGGCACCAGAAGTGTCCGGGTTCGTGATGAGGTGTGTCAAAAGAAGGATGTAAACAATGATCTATTGGACAATGATACCATTTTACGTGCGCATGCACATGTCCGTCCAGGCCATCTCGGAAATTGAGTGAGGACTGGTGGGTAGTGCATGACGATGGTCGGTGGAAACGCATGAATGGGTGGGAAAACGGGACGGTTTGGGAGTGAGCCGGATGCCCAGATGGGGGTGGTGACGGGTTTCTTTGGATAACGATAGAAATATGTTTGAAATGGAAACTTCGAAATTATCAGGGAGGGACATGTGCCAGACGTGGATGACGAGTCGGAAAGACACCCTAGATAAACGCATGTAATCAATACGCCAGCAGCGCGAATTTCTCGTGCTCAGCAAAAGAGTTTAATATGCATTCTCCCGATGTCTTTGGATGCACAAGAGGCACAAAACTCGACTTACGTTGCACGGAGATCAAGTCATGAAGGTGGGTTCGCGGCGAGGAAAAATGCACCAGGGATTCAGCAGTGGTCAACGAGGGTACGGCCCTACTTGCTGTGCCATTCATAGGCGGAACGACATGACTTCCGTGCATACATAAGTCACCCTGCATCGTATGAGTGTATGGGTGTCCTCGTGGTTAGTGCAACCACGAACCCAAAAAAAATGTCAGTACTGGTGAGGAATCGACGTACTGCAGATTCAGGGGTCTATAGCTCACTCGCGAGTCCCCTATCCAGGCCCTGTTTCGAAAGTTCGTTGCTCTAGCAACGAAATTCGTCACGCAGCGCAGTGCATGGAAAGAACTGGGGAAAAGACGCCACCACGGCGATGCCCAGTACGCGGAATTTCCGAAATCGTGGTCGACAAAAGCAGAGAGGGGGCTGCAGGAGATGGACTACATGTTTAGGTCCAGGGTCAATCGGAGACACCTGGGAGAGCAAACGCAGTTTCCAAGGGCGCCAATACCGATTGACTTGGAAGCGCCACCAGACAAGGTACGAGAAACAGCTGACTGCGGGCCTTGTACTCGAAAGTACTGATTTAGTTCGGGAGCAGTATCAGCCGCATCAGCCGCATCAGCGGGAGGAGGCGAGTATGCAGCGCATATCTAGAAGACGGGTCATGATTGTTAGCAATCCCGACCCCGCCGACGACAGCGAAGGAGAATTAGAAATGAAGATCCGGAAGTGAATTGTAAGGTGATGCTCGTACGCATTCGAACGACTCGAGCATTGACGATCTCCTCGTTAAACGTACTATCTGGTGGTCGTCCGTCGTTAATGTTGTCCGTTGAGGTAGTGATCTAGAAACACACAATGTACTCGGTAAATGGCATTAGTGTTAGCTTGCCTTTTCGGACCGTTCCGTTCGAGTTCACACCACTGCGGGCGTCAACGGTAACGTCATCGAGTTTATTCCAGTCGCCTCCTCGTCTACTCCGTAATTTATTTTCTCGTCCTCCCGACATGTCCATGTTCAGGTCTGCCTCCCGTCTTTTCTCGTCTTCTCTGCGAACACACACGCGGGCCAACTTGAGTACAGCCGTTCGCTCGCCCTCCGCCTCGCTCGCTCGGCGCATGATGAGCTCCGGGTCTCATGCTGGTCACGGAAGCTCATCGAGCGACACACCGTGGATGGTACGTCCTATTCGCAGCATTCACAAGTTGAAATTGCACTTAACCCATCTTTGTACAGATTGGGTCCGCCTTGGTGTTTGGTCCTCTCGTAAGTACCCACAGTGGATGTAAACTCTTTCTCTAGGCCGACTCGTCATCCAGCTTTTGTACCTTGTGTCTCCGTCGGCGCGCAAAGGCTCTCACGGCCACAGTGACGCAGATCATGCACAAAAAAGCCACGGCGTACGTGACAATTCGACTTTGGATATTCGTATGACAAGCTAACTGCCATTCGCAGGATGAGCACGAAGAGAAGCACGAGGTACGCGTCGCGGGTTGATTTACTGGGCTGCTCGTGGTAACGCGTTTTCTGTTTTTGTAGGATGTTCAACCCATGGCCGATGATGAAGGCACTGAGGTGTCCGGACAGGAGGTCAAGGAATCTATGGAAAGAGCTTTTGTAGGTCATGACGTTGATTTCATCTCGCACTCTGCTTATTTTCCTAGGAAGCCGACTCTCCAATAGATGCCCAGGAAAAAGAGGTAGCAGCGGCAGCACCGATAGCTATCGGGAATGATTCGGCTTCCGAGGCGCATCCCACGGAGGATTCGGCAGCAGACGCTCCACCTGAAACGGAGTCGGAGTCAAACGCGGCTTCACCACCGGTCGTCGTTGACGACGCTACGGAGGGGACACCCGACGAAACGGCCCAGAGTACGACTGTGAGTATCTTCTGGCGTTTGGTTGGTGGGATACAGTGACCAAGCGATGACCATGAACAGGGAACTGAGCCATCCACCGAGTCGAAAGTTTAAAAAGATGTTAGGTTTTCCGTTGGTTGGTCCACGATAAAGTAGCAGACGATGGGCATTAATAACCTCTCGAGTGAAAAGCGGAGATGCAGATCTAGATCTAGAACCCAATAAAGAAACAGTCACTTGACGACGCTGCAATGGCAAGTACTGCCCATGTTCCAAAATGACGGTTGCACCGGGCGGACCACTGTCGGAGGCTTAAACGGCACTAGCAACAAGGAATCTGGCATGCAGATTGGCAGGTTGTCGATTCTATCATCTTTTTGTGTTCACTTTGGGTCTCAGATCACGTACACTTGCTCTTTGCAGTCTTCTAATTGTTCATCCTTTTCTCGTGTCAAGTAAAACCACGAAAAAAACAATGCCTCACCAAGGCTAGTTTTGCCAAGACTTTGTATTCTTAACAGACATGGCCGAATTCGTCCCCAGACGTGCTGGACAGGGGAGACAGCTGTCATGTTGAAGCCAGCTGGGTAGTACCGCTCCGTTCAATTCAAACGCCGCCGCAACGCTCCGTCTGGGAACGAGAAGGCACGGAGTTGACTTGCTGTCGGTGATTATGTACTTATTACTTGGCAACGGGTACACGACAATGACCTCCTGTGAACTGAATAATAGAATCCGCCTGGTTTCCAGGTGCTGAGAAGGGACTATAAGATCGACGGGTGACTGCTGAATTCACCGTTGACCGTCCCATCTCATTGTCCCCAAGCTCGAGTCTTGCTGCCTGAGGCAACAAGCTGCACTCGTTTCGCCCAACGCTCGCTTTAAATATGATTACCTTTTTTGTACTGTTATCACTCCTCCACTTCTGTCTATCCGGCCCGGTCCCGTTCCGACAAGATCTCGCATCGACGGCGACATCAATGACCAAACGAGACTCGACTAAATATGTTTTTGTTCATTTCATGGTCGGGAACTCTTATCCCTACACTTTGCAAGACTGGGAGTCCGATATCACGCTCGCCCATCAGAGCGGCATCGATGCTTTCGCGCTCAACGTAGGAAGCGATTCCTGGGAACCCAAACAAGTCGCACTCGCGTAAGTGCACAGGACATCCCCTCATCCTCACGCTCATGCTTGACCAGTTACCAGGCTGCCCAACAGTCGGGAACGGGCTTCAAGCTCTTCCTTTCCTTCGATATGACGTGCGTTTTCCCTATTTTGTCGTCCTCTTGTCTTCATGTCCGTTATTAGATGCCTCCCTTGCGCCAGCGCCAGTGACGCTGCTACGCTCCGAAATTATATCACTACATACGCCTCCCATCCCAACCAGTTTATCTACAATGGTCGAGTCTTTGCCTCGACCTTCTCCGGAGAATCCTGCCAGTTTGGTCAGAGTTCTGTTCAATCTGGATGGACTACCCAGTTCATACAGCAACTGACCGGTAGCAATACTGTCTACTTCGTTCCCGCTTTCTTCGTGGGCACGTCTGGTTTCGCGTCCTTTAAAGGCATCATCAATGGAATGTACAATGTACGAGTCAACCCTGTGTGCCGTCTAGTATTCTCTCTCACACCCTTTCCGTTCTAGTGGAACTCTGGATGGCCTATAGAAATTACAGCAAGCTCGATGAAAAACCTTGCCGGTGATACGATCTCAACCGATATTGGGTCTACGACAACCGACAAAGAGTATATCAATGCCCTCGCTCCTTTGGGAGCATCCTACATGGCTGCTGCGTCCGCTTGGTTCTTTACACACTATGGTCCAGACAGTTACGACAAGAACGTAAGTTACCAACCACCCGTATTTGACAGATCGGTTGACCCTCGTCGATTCTTAGTGGATATACCTGAGTGATGACCATTTATACGCAAAGCGTTGGGAAGATCTGATCCAATTGCGCGATCAAATCGATCTTGTGGAGATCAATTCCTGGAACGATTATGGGGAGTCTCATTACATTGGTCCTATCAAGGGCGCCCAACCAAACAGCCAGGCATGGGTTGACGGGTTTGATCATACTGGTGAGCTTTGCTACGTTTTCTCGACCATGTCACATTACCGACGTACTTCTACAAGGCTGGCTCAATATGACGTTGTACTACGCTACCGCATTCAAGACGGGGACGTACCCAGCCATTACAAAGGACCAAATCGTGATGTGGTCCCGTCCCCATCCATGTTCCGCCAATGCACCTGACCCACTCGGTCGGCCTACCAATTATCAGATTGTGAGTGTCTTTCTTGACGGGTTGTGTTATCTGGACCCGAATGATCTCACGATTGCGACAGACCGCAGACATCATATGGGCAGTAGTCTTCGCGACTTGCCCCGGGAACGTCACACTTTCAACGTCTCCCACTCAGTCGCAGACATTCGAAGTTCAGACTGGAGTGACAAAGCTTTCACTTCCGATTACCGCTGGCGGCTACATGAGTGCAGTGCTTGAAAGAAATGGTCAAACGTTCATTAACCTTCAGGCCGGGAATTTCACATTCGACCCAAACCCATCTTCATACAACTACAACGCTATGGTCGTTGCTTCACCCTGATTAGTAGTACGAAATGTACAACGGGAAGGTAGATCCTATCTTGTTTCTAGTCGGAGTTGTACTATGCCAGTGTCCACGCCACTTGGCGTTGACAATTAGGTTTACTACTGTATCATGTACGCGCGTGTGGCTTATCGGTGATACCAATATTCGTTCGACTGCTGCTATCGATAACTTGAAGATCCCTTTCAGAATTCTTATTTCCGCTATGTTAGTAGTGGGTCGAAAAAAACAAATCGATTGTCTCATCGTCTACGCAGCGTTTGAATCCGCTTATTACCGGGTTTTCCTGGTGACTACTCTTCACCAGCGAGTTATGGCCTACTTACAGATTCGGTGATGCGGCATAGCGGGTGGATACACCTATGCCAATGACACGAGTGACGACAACAACGCGACAGCGCAACGACACGACGCCGTGCCAAAGTGGGGTCGATGACGACAGGTCCGCCGGGCCCGTGCCAGCGAGGACGCCACGCGACGATTCAGACTCGGAGTGGCGTGCTGGAAACATCATGACACGGCGATGATGACGAACGCGAAGCGTCACAACGCCTGTCCCTGTCCCTGTCCTCCCCCCTCCTCCCCTCCCCTCTCCCCCTCTCCCCCCAGCGTGACGATGACGACAACGACGCCATCGTCGTTTATCCCGCCACAATCCTCGTCCCCAATTTCACATCCCCATCCCCATCTCTGTCCCCCGTCTTCTCA
>JBBPPY010000530.1:0-20404 GCA_038092195.1 Leccinum barrowsii
CTCCCAGCACACGACGGGCTGCATGAGCTGACGCCTTGCAGCCTCCGTCGTGGCGAGGCGCACCCCAATTCTTCGCCTGGTAGCCATCGTCCAAGTCGGTAACTGGAACTCAAAAGGGATGAATGGACACCTGACACTCCGATGCAGTCGAATGACATGGCAACGAGCTACTACAACGATACAACACCCCAATGAGTACGCCACCCTTTATCGTTCCGCCGCCGCCTGGTGTTTATTCAAATCCACCTGGTATCCTTTCGTCCATTCCCCACCAAACTAACCAAGCTTCATCGCGTGAGTCAGACGGCGAGGAGTCTGGAGTCATGACTTTGTCTCTTTCGCAGACGAGACATGGTCATGACTCACGGCATGTCTCTTCCTTCCCGTTCAATGGCACGGCTAACCCACCCCACTCACATTTACTAGGCAGTCAACGGGGCGAGAACCATATTCGGGATGGGGCACGGTACGTTCCTACCTACCGCTGGGGATTGACCGGAATAGTTCAATCCGCCCAGCTGGGCCCAAGAGCTCGTCTCATCGGTGATCCCCACTTTGCTCGTTCAAACGTGAACTGGGCGTTCATGTTCGTCCTCGCCACATTCACAGACTGACATATGCGCTTTCGCTCGCCGGCGTCCTTGCTTATACTTACTGTGCCTGTAGTACTTCAATATATCAATTATGATGTGCACTCCCTTGCACAAGTTGAGTATAAGTCGACAAGTATCAAGTAAGTAGGATTCCAGAATTGGAACCCTCAATCTACGTCGTAGCTCTATATTTTATATTTCAAGTCGGCCGTTCAGCCCAACGCAAGACATCTTCAATAGTCACCGCTGGCGATGTAGACTGATGGAACTTGAGTAAACGTATCGTAGAATATACGCCGGGGACGCGACCAACCTGTCCATGCTGGCTGCTCGCACCAGAAGCAGCAGGATCGGACGTAGTGTCGAGAACCGTCGAACGTAGTTCCATAAGGCGTGCATCGAGCTCATCGCATTTCCTGAAAACAAACAGGCCTCATCAGAATAGAGGACAAACGATGACAGAAGACGTATCGAACGTATGGATGGAGGCTGACTCTTCGCGCCGAAGCTCTAGTTGACGCTGCATCATGCTTTCGAGATTTCCTCTTGCCTATAGCGTCGCGTTAATCTTCCGTAAAAGAAGAAAAGGGTACACCAGACGGACTGACCTGTACTGGCCGCAGGTCATTTGCAGCAGCCATCAGATTCTGCGCAAGCACAGTGATCCATTCAACCTGGCGCTGCCATTCCGGAGTGGCGGCAGAGTATGGGGACGGAGGTGGGCCGAGGATGGCACCTGTGAGATTGGAGTACGTGACCAGAAGAGAGTGGAGGACAGATAACAATGCGGGACGGCGGTCTAAGTAGTGTGACGATGAGCGCGCGCGGGATGCGAAGCTAGACAACCAACTCGCCTGTACTTGGATCGGGTGGATACAGCTGGTGTCCGCCTAGCTCAGCCAACGAGGGAATAGTCTCCTTGACCTTGAAAGACGGGTGTTAAGCATTGCTGGCCCATCTGGAAGCGCAGGCCGTACAAACCACGTATCACCAAAGACATCGTAATGTCCCTCTTCAAGAATCCAGTCCACTCTGGGCTTTTCCAGTTGTGTCAGGGACCATGGGGGGATGTCAGTCTGGTCAGACAATGTCTCGTGCTGGTTCACGGTGCTGATATCGACATCTTGGTCTTTGACGCGTTCTCTGAGTAGCTGGAGCAGTCTCAGGTTGTGCGCAGTGTAATTAGAATAATGAGAGGGGGGAGAGGGAAAGGGATTCCTCAGTTCCGTCTCTTCCTCCTCCATCATGGTCAGGTCGACCTATTTTTATTTATTTATTTCATTTATTTATGATCCAAATGAGCATTTTTTGCAACTTCGCTCAAGTGCGTCATCATCATGGTACGCCGGATCGCATCGCAGGTGCACAAGCAAGTCTCTCGGCTCATGCAAGCCAACTACATTCGTGACGAGCCCGTGTGGTATCAAGCAGTCCTACAGTATCCCCCCCTTCCCCTTCCACCCCGCGCACCGCCCTTCCAATCCCTCGAGGCAGAAAAATCATCTCGCAAGCCGTCCGTCTCGAAGCTTCGCCCCCCAAAAACCCAGCCCTTGACCATCAAATACCTCAAGGATAGGATTCGCCTCCAATTCTTCAGAGACCATCCGTTTGAAGCATTCAGACCCGTCTCTATCGTAGAAGGTGAACTGGTAGAGCCAGAGCACCCGGTGAGAGAAACGGACTGGACGAGGTTGAGCCAGCGAACCAAGAATCCAACAGCAGAAGAGTGAGCAACATATTTCGACACCCCTCCTCGTTGCGCGTTCCTCTGATTCTTGTCTCAAGTGCAGTTCTTTTCGCTGCTAATCTGCACAATCACCACAAGGCGTCGCTGACGGTCGCTTATACCCGTGCAGTCGCAGAGTTTCGGACTCTCCGCGCAGAGTATGACATTGCGAACACGTTCGCTCGCATGGAAGCCGAGTCGTATGGCACCGTGTTCCCGTCGGAAGTCGACCGGACGTTCGAGAAGGAGGACATGGTTTACAAGTCTTCCGAGCGCAAGAAGGCCCTCGACGAGAGTGCTCTTCGCGCTCGCAAGCGTTGGCGTGCGATCCTTAACCTCGACAGTGGTATGGGCAATACTTGGAGCCGTGGGCAGGAGTATGTCAAACGTCAAAATGATGGCGTCCGACCATCGCATCTCGTGGACCAACATACACAACCACCTTCGAACTCGTCAGAGGAACAGTTGTTCGGCAGTCGATAGCTTAGAGTGTTGATTCGGATTTAATTCATTTTGGCATACACAACCAAAACAACAAAGTCCAAACTATGCCTTGACGCGTGATTGTGCAGCCAAGGCCGCGTTCATTCCCATCCAGGTCTTCTCCGAGAGACCTAGTAGCCTTTGCATGTCCGAACTCCAATCGTTCATTACATCCTCTGCACTCCGCTTCGGCGTGAAAGTCACGATGCCTGCTGGTCGGTCTGTCCGTGCCCATATGGTTTTGGAAACAACCAGCCGCGCGAGCGTCTCCTCTGTTTGCTGTGGCGTAAGGTCAAGAAGGGTTGTTAGACGGGATATTCTAATTCGAGTATAATATTGAGAAACAACTCGGATGTTCTGAAAACCGTAGTCAGTCTCAGGGCGTCTTATCCAAGGGAAATCACTCACGTGTTCAATTACACGAGTATGGAGGTCCTCCCATTGCGCAGCATTTGAGAATACGGGTGTTGTTCGCAGGAACGGACCATAAATGGATTCGATCCCTGGCCATCTCATCAGCTCTTGTGTCACAAAGGATTTGACGAGGTTGCTGGAAGCAAGTTTAGCGGTCTTCAAATATCATCACGAAAAATCGTACATGTGCAACTCGAGTTTCTCCAGGGCGGGGTTCACGAACCAGTGGTGCAACATGTCCGACTGCTCGTTGTTGTGGGGAGCAAGGACAACATAATAGACGATATGTTCGAGTGCCTAGGGTCGGAGGATCAGATCGATTCAAAAAGCATATTGCACGACCAAGGTACTCACTGCACGACTCTTACTCTCATCCTCTTTTATCGTCGGCGTGTCCCACACCTTCTCGTAGTGTTTGGCGACTTCCAAGTACGCAGTTTGATGTAGTGCTTGTTGAATCATCAAATCATAGAACTTGAGTTTCAGGTCCTGAGGGCGGTATCGATCAGCGGTCGAAGTACACGAGGGATACCTGGACGAACCTCGTTCTCCTTTGCTTTCAGGAATGTTTCGTTGACCTTGCGACCACCGACCCTCGCCTTAACCCACTCAGGTTCTCCTCCTCCAATCGCCTTCTTGTCCTCTTTCTTCTCCTTTGCCGCAACCTCGGCGTCCTTCAGGCGTGCAAGTGCAATCAATAACCGCATTTGTTCCAGAATGAACTCAGTCTTTTCCCTCCGTTCCATCGACGAATATGTCTCCACTTGGAGATCAGAGAGCAGATCTGACGCCGTTTGCAACGATTCCTTGATAGCGGGTGCCTGTGCGGACGCCAGTTTCGAGAGACTTTCGTGGTAATGCGAGAGCAAGAGGGTGACGCGCGCACGGGGAGTCTCGAGGAATATCTAATCGAAACCGCTTTAGCCGGCGACTAGAAGAAGAAATAACAAAAAAGCATCCCCCGACATACCTTCCCCTCGGTAACCGATCGCAACGTTTCCACCAGTTCCAGCCACTTCACATCACCTTCCCGTTGTCTGATTTCTGCCAGCCACGCAATCGCTTGTTCCACTATAGCTTGTACGACGCCCTTGAGCTGCCCGTGCTTCTTGCTCAACGTGCTGATGGTAGTGTTGAGCTGGACATAATCCCGCGCATTATAGCATTGGTCTAGTGCAGCTTTCGCGAGGCGCGTGGTCGATGGTAGATCAGAAGCCTATGTCGTCGGTCAGACAACGAACACCAGAATATAAGATATATATCGGACGCACGTTTCTCGTCTGCTTCTCCAAAGCCAGAAGCTTCTCCAGGGCCTCCGAAAGTCTACCAGACTGGCGAACGACAGCACACATATGAGGTGACGGTCACGAGGTTCTGAAGGCAGACTACACACCTCGGAGAGCGACTGGGTTTCTGGAAGCAATGCATCCACCTCTGGGGTGAAGTCTCTTTCTTGTTTCTTTACTTCGGCCATTGCTAGACGATAGTGTGAGCGCGAATACGGGTGGTCGACATTCGGCGTGAAATGACGCGTCGCAAAGATGTTTGGTGTTGTTTGCACTACACTCTTAGTCTTTCCTTTGTTGGAAAGCTCCTGTCGGTCGTCGTGCTCCGCCTTGGCGGTGTCGGTCAATTCGATAGTCTCAGTCGAGCCTCTTCCTTTCCAATCTGCGTTATAATAGTATTCATGATGATAATAACCCTACAACAAGCGCCAGCACCCGTGTACTATATGAGTAAAAGCGTCCGCCGCAAAGGAGAATTCATAGACCAACAGGAGGAGTGATGTCATAAAGTTCCGTCGTCGTCGTCGTCGATGGGACGGAGGATTTCCAAGGAAGTCCTTGGATCTCGCGTTTTTCGTTTGATGGCTCATCACCATTCTTTTTGGGGGCATGGAGCATAGAAAGTGACTTGTCGAGCATATGCATAGTGAACGAGAGAGGGAAAACACGGCATGCGAGGGCGATCAGCCCCGTGAGGAAAGTGGGGAGCACATAAGACATTGGGTTCACATCGCCATATCCTATGAAAAGATGGGCAGTTTTGTCGAAGGAGGTCTCCGTATCGGGAAGCGTGGCATCGACCTCGGCATCAGCCATCATGGGTTCGACGCCGACGGACTGGTGCATCACTTGCGGTGTTGCATCAATCGCAGCCTCGACGCACGTCGGCGTAGCATCCACAAAGGCGTCAAGTAGATCGGGCTTGATCTGTACCATCCGATCGACGAGAGACGGCGCCGACTGGATTCCCTGCTCCGAGGTCTTGGGTCTAACCTGAGCAAACTTGTTGACATACGTCTTTTGGATGGTAGCGTCAACGCTTTGCTCCTTTGTGGATTTTATGACCTCCTGTCCAAAAGCCTTGGCCCTTTCCGTGACGCGCACGCCTTGAAGGTGGGGCAACCAATCTGTTACTCTCTGCCATCCCTGCGCATTGGTCTCCACATAACCTGGACGGTTCTTCTCATGGAAAAACTTGAGCGTCTCTAGGTGTGGTGCAAGGTGACTGAGAAGAATGGTGGTGTGAAGGGGGTCGTTGACGGCGGAGTGGCCCACATGGAAGCGGAGAAGCGACCTCGAGGAAACCTCAAGGGCAGACAGCGTTTCCGCGTTTCCGGGCTGTGCGTCTAACACGAGGGCAAGGTTCTGCAGGCGGTGACAGTTCTGCGTAAGAGTGGCAACACCGTCCAAGGTGAGGTTTGGTCCCGAAGAACCCGAAAACCGGGCCATGGGACACAAGCGTAGGGTCTCGATGTTGGGACATGCTTTGGAGATGTAACGCAAGTCTTCGTTGAAGAAGAGCGTCGACTCTGGGAGGTCTACTTCGAGGCGGATGAGGTAAGGGAGGGAGGAAAGGTATTGGAGTGGAAGGTGACGAGATGGTTGGTCCGCGGCAGCGCGAGACGTCGCACGAACGAGTTCTGTAAAGCGAGATGCGCCTGTGGCACTGATCCGCAAAGAGAGGAGCGATCCGCTAAACCGCTCGCATATCAGGACTGAGAGGTCTTGCCAGTCAGCCATGTCGGGAGGGTCTTCAATGATGAGCTCGAGACTAGTGAGCTCGCTCGTGATGTGCTTCAGGAACACAGCGATGTTTGCCACTTCGCCGGTCAGCTGGAGGCTCCGAAGATCCGCGAACACGCCACTCGAGTGTAGGTCACCAGTAAGGCGAAGCGACGACTTCTTAATTTCCGTGAAGTCTATCTCGTCACCAGAGAAGACCCCGCTATCAGATGATGCATCACTTGGAGTTGCAGCGCCAGAGGAGACAATATCATCGAAGAAACCTTCCACAGCGATGATGGATCTTCCAGTGAGGTCCAGTTCGAAGGTGTGAAGACAAGGCAAAGAAGCGGCCCACTGTCCGACTTGGGACGACAAAGCACCAGGTGCAACCAAAGCTATCTTCTCGAGTGTGTTTTGCGAGCGTACGAGATCCGTGAACGTTTCAGGAAGGCTGGTGGGAGACGTGAACGAAAAACCAGTCAGCTGGGTGTGGCTGCAAACGTTGACAAGATAGGCGCTAAGCTGTGGAATCCTAGAGCCAATCTCCAAAATCAAGCTCTGCAACTCGGGGTTCAAGAAGAGTGTGGAGCGCTCCAGGCCAGCCGTGGTGTCTACCCTCCATATGAGAGTCTGTAAATGTGGCAAGATATAGGGTACAGGGCGGCTCTCTGCGATGATGGCGAAGACGGAAGGTGAGACGCTCGGAGATGACTCGAGGTATGCAACGCGGCGGACGCGTTCACCATATTCGAGGACTCTGTCCCAGTCCTCTGCGTTTGGCACCTTTGCCTATCGTGATGGAGTCAGTCGGGAGAGCGCAGAATACACGTGGCCAAGACCAACCAAACCAAGCCCTGGGCGGCGGGCTCTCTTCATGAGGTTGCTAGGAAATAACGAGATAAGGGGGAGAAGAGAGTCGAGCTCTCTCCAGAGCACATCCAGCGCGGGTTCGCATATTGCCTTGCAAGTGCGTGCCAATCGAGACATGGAGCGGCGTCCATTGGGTGACTCGATTATAGTGTCAAGGACTTTCTTTGCGGTGTCGGGGTCGCGGAATATACTGAGCATGGTCTGGTCGTAGACGGAGTAGTAAGAGATGAGAAGGGATAGCTCTTCGGGGTGGTATTGTCGAAGAAACGGAGTACAAGGGAGTAGAAGCAAGGGTCAGAATGTTAAATAGGTGAGATGCACCCTTCACTGCGTTCACGCCATGCGCTCCAACAGGCCGTTCTCGTCACTAACTTGTGGATGCGGGCAGGACAGCTTGACCAATCACGTGGGGAAATGAAGTAACTGAGGAGGCGAGCCACGCTTCTCACTTGAGACACGGGGGTTCGTCCACACGCGCAAGGGGTGTGGCCCGACAGTGTGCAATCAAAGCAGCGTTTAGGCGCATGCGCAACGACTATCGGACTGTTTAGCGGTGCATATCTTACGCATATACGCACCCAAGCCTCCTTGGGCACTGAACAGCCTCATATTTGACGAGCCGTGGCCACCGATGACGATCATTCACTGGTGAGGTCAAGGGGCACGTGGAAGACACGCATCGCCTGTTGGGATTCCTGGCAAGCAAATTGGCGTGAAAGCAGTGATATGAAAGCACTGCAAAGGGAAAGCACAATAACCTAGAATAATCACATACAATGCGCAAAGTCACAGTTCCCCAACTTCCCAGGGCACGGGTTCGCTCTCCCAGTCATCCTCGATCCCTACGTCCCCGAGTGCGCATTCATCCATCTCGCCAGCATCCCATATGTCTCCCCCTCTAGCCGGGTCGTGGTGTCCGATACGGACTCCATATAGTAATCCGTGGACGACACGTTCCTCGGTATCCTGGCTTCGGGAAGGTGAAATTGCCAGCACGCGGCGGAACTTGTCAGGCAGGTTCACACTGAACGTGCCGGCCGCGTGACGATTTGCGTCAATCTGCTCCTCGAGTGCTGGATCGTGGTTACGGGTCCCAAGATGCAGTAATGGATCCCAATCGAGGTCGTCGGCATGTCGGTTCGAATGCTTGCTTCGATCCAAACTGACGGTCGCCACCTTGAGTGTGATATCATTCGTGGTGTCTAGTTCGTCATCGCTCTCCGCACTTTCGACTCTCAACTTTTTCCGACTTGCAGTAGCCTTTGTCTTTCCTTTGCCGGTATCGCGATTAATCGATGCTTGGGGAGGCGGAGATGGTGGAACCAATGGGCATGACGGAGTTTGCTCAGTCTGGGAATCAACGGCATCTAGGGTACGCTTTGACGAGGTCCTTTGTTGCGAATCCTCGGAAACTACCGTTTTGAAAGCAGGCTTGTGCGACGGCGCGGATGGATGATCTTTTGCGGGGAAAACTCTTGGACGGATTCTGGGCTGGGGGCGGTCGACCAGATGACGCGAGGGGGAGGGAATACGCTTTGAGTCGAGCTTAGCAGAAGAGTCGAGTGATTGTGGAGAGCGCGAGACTGGAGAATCGGGCTTTGCGGCAGAGACGCCAACAGGTTTCTTGGGTATGTGGAGGGATGGAAGAGCATCGTCGAACAATAGTTTGAACGACTTTCCACCTGCGGGTGCCTTTACAGGAGAGTCGGCGACGAAGAAAGTGAGGTCACAGAGCGGTAGTTGTTTGTCGGCTTCGTGCTCGCTGGATGAGTCGTCTTGGTCCGAACTGAGGGTTGATGGAAGAGCGTGCGAGCGGACACGCTGACGCTTTGGCTTGTTGGGAGAGGGTGATACAGGATCACCACGTAAACGCTTTCGGGCACGAGAGACTGCAGTTGTGGCCACGGGGAGAACATGGGAAGAAGACGCGACAGCGTTTGGTTGCGTTTGCAGGATCGACGGGAAAGGGTCTGGGGAAGGAGTCATCGTGCGCGGGGCCGCTTTCTTGGCCGGGGTTGCGAACGGGTTTGGATGGGGCGAGGTTGGTGGAAGGACATTGCGTTTGGCGGTCTTTTTGACGGGAGAGAAAGGGTTGAAGCCAGGGAGAGGCGGTACGGGCTCTGCGGTACGAGGGTTGAGTGCAGGAAGACGAGAGTGTGTTTGGGGAGGGGTGGATGGTAATTTGGAGAGTTTCTTGTAGAGCTTGTACTTCTCGGCTGGACGCGACTTGGTGAGTGGGCCACGGTATACAGTACAAAAAAAGAACGCACCGATGGGAGGGTGTTCACGAATGTCCTGTACGGATGGGTCTCTACCGTGAGTAGAGGAAAAGTCGCGTTCCCAAGTCTTTATCTCTGTGCGGAGGAGAGCGAGCATGATGGTGGGAGACCAACTTTGGTTTTTTTACTTACAATGCCACTTATATCATCGACTCGCTCAGTGCTCCTCACTGACCCAGCTTTCTCTCCAGACCCTCGAGCTAATCCACACTTTCATGCATCACCGTCCCCTTCTCCTCCCCAGTCCGCAGTACAGCACCGTGCATCCCCCACCCATTATCACCCATCACCACCACCATCACCTTCATCTACCCTTCTCATCCCCATCCCCATCCCCAGGTCACCTCCACCTCGTTCCACCCTCTCTCGAATTCTGCCAAAATCACTCAGTCCCCAGAATAACGGACCCCCCCGCAAATCAAGGATGAAAGCCCTCGTCCGTAGGCTCACCGGTCGCCGTAACTTGGACTGCATCGATGAGCTGGATGAGACAGACCCGTTTGGAGGCAGCTATCATCATGACGGACCTTACGAAGCGATTGCTCACAACGTTGCATATCCCACCCTGACATTCCCCGATCCTGATCCACTCTTTCCCGGGACTAATTCACCACATCCAATGCCCGAGGTCTGTCGCGTGTCCCCTCACGTTCACCCTTGCTCATATTATCCGTCAAGTTCGACCCGCGTTCTTTACGGTTCGGTCAACACAGAGTAAGTCCCATAACCCTTAGGTAAACCCACCTCTCTTCACACTATCACATATAGCCGAATCCCCAGGTGCCCTATGCTGAAATGGGTTTATCATTGCACCTGGAACCCGGCCAGATATTGCAGCCTAACTCCATATTTTCCTCACACACTTCTAACTTGGCTCCTGTTCCAATTCGCCCTGGCATGGCAACAAGAGTCGCGCGACCCGACCACTCCCGAAGTCACT
Source organism: Leccinum barrowsii (assembly GCA_038092195.1). Classification (NCBI taxonomy): domain Eukaryota; kingdom Fungi; phylum Basidiomycota; class Agaricomycetes; order Boletales; family Boletaceae; genus Leccinum; species Leccinum barrowsii. The sequence goes on from JBBPPY010000530.1 coordinate 10,317, forward strand.
CACTACCGAAACCCTGGACACGTTCCTCTGAAGATTCATCGTCCCTGGATCTTGCAGGTGGCTCTCAGAACAGACCAACGTCTCTGCAGACTCCTCGGGGACGCCATTTTACAGTCATCACCCCTGATATACCCAATGACCTTACACCACATCACGATCGTAATGCTGCGCCTTACGCCCTCCGGCAAACTGAAATCTCCGTCTTCCCTCCACCCCGATATGAATCTAGATTTCATAGCCCAGCTCCTCCACGCTTGCCACAACATATCCCACCGTCTACCAACTCACCGGAAACACAGTCGGTCCAGAGCACATTATCACATAATGACTCCAGACATAACGACGTTCATTCATTCGACAAATCCCACGCGATCAAGGATATAATCACGCAATCCTCTTCCAGTATCCGCGACAAGCCTTCAGATTTCTCTCGAATGCGCCACGTTCCGAAACGCCTTGTGATGCCATCACCACTCCAGCCTCAACAACCGCAGTCGTATCACAACGTTTCTTCCCTCAAACCTGAAGCTAGGCTGGATGAGCGTCCGGATGATCGTGATTTAGAGGTTGCGCACTTTACAGGGAAGCCTCCCGTGCAGGTTCAAGAGCCAAGGGTGCTACAGAAGAAATTATCCACCTTCCCAGCGAAAAAACGCATACCGGACCATGTCCCCACATTACAAGACGCCGTCGTGCCGATCACAGGAAATTTTGCATCGAAGATGGCGACCGATGCTGTAGAAACCAAAGAAAGAACACGCCGACGAAAGCTGAGTAAACGGAAGAGCGATATCTAAGTTTCGCTCTCCCTTTGTCCTTCTGACATCATTTCGTGCCATCGGAAATGCCTCGACTTTGTTGTTCCGTCGGTCTTCTATTTCACCTATCCACCGCTAGCTTCGTATTCGAGGACTGATGGAATTTAATCCACACTTTACAGGCGCTGGGCGCTGACAACTGATGCACGCACGCACACACACACACATACACTGTACACACACACGGACACGACTTGCTATCCGTATGGTTGGAGTAATTATGTATAGTTACAGGCTAACGTTAGCCCACGAAGGGCGTTTTGGATTTTTTTTAAAGATTGATGGTTCTCCCGCGTCGTGTGCTTCGAAGAACTTGGAACCCAAAAGAGGGCCGCCTGCGACTCTGTAATAGAATCGCTAAGCTGGACGCTTCAAGATGCTCCCATGATAATCGTGTTTTTCTTGATGGGCACTCTCCCACCACTGGAACTCAATGGGGGTATGTGTTCACTTCCGCGATTACGCGAGAATCTGGCGGCCTGCTAGGGAGCGATCTACATATCCAGCTGGCTACTGCGACCTAAATACGTACTAGACTTGTACTCATCCGTGTTTCGAGTCCGTTCATTTCTGACTCTGCGGAGGTTCGACGGCCCGAAAAGGTCAAAATGCGGAGATGTACTGGCTACATGATATTTGTACATATCGTCAGAAGGCCTTCATTTCCCTCGCACAGGCGATTGAGCGAGGCTGTCCGATGTAGCAGCGCTAAATTCGACTGAGTTTCTATGGCGGGGGGGACATCGCTACCTACCAATTGGCTGTTGACATGACGAACAAGTGACGGCGGCCAACTGTTCAGATATTCCCATGTGTACATTGCCTGCTCGTTCGAAATAATTGCAGTATTGTACATACAATTAGATCCCCAACTGGCCGAAATTCCAGTGTCCAATCCTCAGAGAGATGCGCCACTCATGAATCTAATCTAGCCGCTACTAGCAACGTTCTAACTCTAATTCCATTTCACCGCCTTACCCGACATAAATACCTCCCTCCATGGGAGCTTGACCCGAAATGCACCCCGCCTCCCTTTACTCCCGCCGTTCCGCCCATGGACTGTGCTGGTTTTCTGCTATGTGGTCTGGCCATCCCTCTCGTAGCAGCCCTCGTCATCGATCGCATTCGATGGCCATCCAAGGCATGTCCTGCCATTCCACTTGCCCCTTCAGTCGTCTCACCCGAAGTTTCCTACAGCTCAATGATATCCCTTCCGTCGGACCCTCGGGTCCCATTCTCTCCTACTATGGTGCTGCAAAGTTCGTTCACCATGCCAGATCCATGGTCCAGGAAGGCTATGACCTAGTCCGTCCCTTCAAAAATTTCCCCTTTCGTTCCCTCACCTCGAAGCCAGTACAAAGACAAATTCTTCAGAGTACCGATGATGGATCGCTGGATGGTCGTCCTAACGGGCCCCAAACTCGTCGAAGAGCTCCGCAGAATCCCGGACGACAAGCTGTCCTTTGATCACGCCATGAGAGACGTGTGTACTGCCTTTTTCCCCCTCCCTTGTCCACCTACGTAATAACGTTCAGATTCTTCAAGTCAAATACACCTTCGGCCTCGAAGCTCAAACACACCCTTACCATGTCACCGTCCTTCAAGGCCAACTCAAACGCAAACTCGGCGACATCTTTCCCGACATCCACCACGAGATATGTCAGACTTTCGACGAAATAATACCTCCTGGTGAACTCGGTGAGTACCGACTTCATACGTCCCTGCGAATCAGGTCCGACTGCCAGACCCCGTAGACTGGGTGAACGTTCCCGCATTTTCCGCGGGGATGAAAGCGACATGCCGTACAAGCAATCGTGTTTTCGTAGGGTTACCCATTTGTAAGTTGCGCTTCATGCCGCCGCAAGGCGGTCGCTCAGCTCCGTCCGCAGGTCAATCACCCGAATTTGCCGATGTACAAGTGAAATTCGCCCTGCAAATTGTTCTTCGAGCTAGTTTGGTAAACTTCTTTCCAAAGTTGCTGCATCCGTGAGCGCATTTCATTACCACTGATGGTGCGACGATTTGGACTATTGAGCTTCTAGAATCATTGGTCGCTTATTGACTAACACGCCTAGCAGTCTGAGGCGTTGCATGGATCTATTAGAGCCTATCGTGGAAGAACGGTTAAACCAATACATCAATAACCCTGACAACGAGTCGTCCTGCCTTCCGGTCTGCCTTTCGACTCTCACGACAGTATCCGAGCTTATCTCTGCACTCTAGGATGATATGATCACCTGGCTTCTCGAGGTCTCCAAACCAGAAGATAGGAATCTACGCAGCATCTGCTTACGTATACTCGTATTAAACTTTGCATCGCTGCACACTTCTGCTCAGGTCAGTCGCCCCTCCCTTGGAAGAAACAAACACCCTTAATGCCTTGACGTAGACTCTGACCCATGCTCTGCTGAATCTTGCATCGCATCCCTGGTATATAGAACCCTTGCGCGAGGAAGCGCGAGAGATTACCGAGCAGTACGGATGGACGAAGGATTCGATGGCGATGTTGGTGAGAACGGAAAGTTTCCTGAGGGAGTCGCAGAGGATTAGTGGCACCAGCCTCTGTGGGTCAAATCTCTCTATACCCGTTGTGGTGGACATATTGACCTCTTCGCACTAGTTCCGGTCATCCGCAAAGCCATGGAAGACATTACATTCTCTGATGGAACAACGATACCTTCCGGCACTCATCTGGCTGTAGCCTCAGTGCCTATGCATCTTGATGATCGCTATTATGAAAATGCATCAGAATTCGATGCATTTCGCTTCTTATCAACGCCAGATGCTGAGGAGGATTCGCTGCAGGAACCCAAACTTACCCCTCCTAATCGGTTGTTATACTTGGTATTTGGACATGGGAATCGGGCCTGGTGCGTATACGCCGTTCTGATGCTTGGATTCCGACTGACGGTCTCGCGCAGCCCGGGGCGTTTTTTTGTTTCTACTGTGATGACTGCGATGATCGCTCATTTGGTGCTAAATTATGACATAAAGCTCAAGGATGGAGTACGACCGCCAGATGAATGGTTCCAGATGAACTGCTCACCAAACCGAACGGCGGAAATCATGTTCAAAAGACGTTCAACATAAAGCATGCCATGTATCTAGAGTAATTTCGTATTCGCCTCTCGCTCTCTCGTGATAATCTGTCAGAGCTCGTTTTCATTTATCTGCTTACTTTCTCATCTTCCTGTCGACGAGTCAAAAAACGATTTTAATTTGATTGGAAGCATCCAATTTAGCCAGCACCGTGGCGAGTCTCGTGAACGTGATCCACTATTAGGGGGATGACGTTACAGACACGCATGGCACTTGGTATATAAAAAGCACTTGCTTCCCTAACGGTAAGACGCCGGTTTGTTGGTGTGGATCCAGCGAGGTGCTCTACATTTCTGTGGCGATTGACCAGATGGCGACCACCAAGCGCCGCCGTCAACTCGGTCTCTCGTACGTAAAGTAATCTTCGCTTGGCATATATTAAGTTCTTGGCTTACCGCGTGGCCGGGAGCTGAAGTTCGCCTGAGAGCCAGCCAACGGGATGCCTCAATAACACGCATGAGTTACGCCACGTCGAGGCGGGCCAGATGAACGTGTCCGCGGGCCAGGATCGAGCCGTCCTGTATAACCCTCTCCATCACCGCCGCTGTGGGCATCTGTGTCAAATATCCAGGAAGCACCTGACCAGATGGGGTTGTTATCGACTGTGGCTCCAATCATCGAATGAACAGCTTTTAGGCGGGCGTAACTGATCCATATCGGGATTCAAGTTGCGGAAGTGAATGGATAGACAAACGATCGTTGTCTCGTTCGCAGTATGTACCTTCCGACGGAACGAAGAGGGATTTGAATGTCCATTGCAAATTTTGTCGAGGAACAATCAGTAGGACATGCGGAACATAAACTGGAAAGTGTACTGCTTCGTATCGGGATCCCAATGTGACCAATTCCAATATCCAGCGTCGTCAGATTCATCTTCTATCTCTCTCGCCGGGATACGAAAGGCAATGGTTTCGTATGGCTCAGCCGCCACCTTTTTAATGGTATTATCAGATTTCCCACATTCTGTAATATCGGGACAACGTACAATCAAATATTGGTATGCCTTGTTTGGTGGCTCCCTCTTCTGTTCCCAAGCGCTCATGAAACGTCGTCGGGGGATGACGCCTGGTTTAATCTGAGGAAGATGCACCTGCACCATCATACCTTCTTTGCCGGTATCCCTGTCACGAACTTTCGTCACGCGGTAGCCTGGTCGGCCAATTTTGAGGAAGACTTTTCGTTGTACATTAGACTGAGTAGGGGCTACCATCAACTGAGTCTCCTTTGCATCCCGGGCGGCTCGTCTAGCGAGGTTTGTTTGATGCTTTTTTCCTTGTGTATGTGCGAGATATGAACCTTCGTTCGTATGAAGAGTCAGACATAGCCGACATTCGAGGGATCCAAGATGGTTGCGTAGGATGTAGGGATCCTGTGAAGCAGTCAGCAGGCGGTACGATGCAAATGGACATACGGACGTACCTTTGCGAGGTCGATGGTTTCCAACGCAAGTTTCCTGAGACGTTCCCTTCTGTCGACGTTGGTTTCCGATGCACCTGCGACGCCTCCACCTCCAAACTTGGAACCAACGCGATTCTACATGTCGTGTAAAAGATAAAATAAATGTGACGATGCAAGTGTGCATGAACGAACCTGATAATCTGAAAGTGAAGAAAGAAAAATCAGCTACAGTTGCGAGGATTGACACAAGACCCGTACCCATTGTCGTCGTCGGCCTTGGGTTGGTTTACGACAAGCAGCAGAAGTCGCGGAAAAGGCTTCTTAGTCATCTTGGTCGATTGCCTGATTCGGACTCTGTGACCTTCCAAATTTTTGGCGTACCAAGCCAAGTGGATGGTAGTTGGAACACTACAGGTCGACGCTTAGAGTCTTTGAGAAGATTCGGCTGGGATAAACTTGCTTCCTGCATATTTTCTTTCCCCTGCAAGTCCAGTGACATCATGGCGGGACACAAACGTGGTATCGAAGACGGTACCTCCATCCAAAAATCGAAAAGGACGAAGTTGTCGTCCGAAGAATCGGAGAAGAAGACCAGCAAAGCAGATCCTGTCCCTTCTACATCTGCAATGACGCTGGAGGAGATCGACTTTCCGCGTGGAGGCGGAACTACTCTGACAGCACTTGAAGTCAAAACTATCCGAGCAGAAGGGGCCAGGGAAGCGGATCAAGAACTATTTTCTGTAGGTGGCTCGATCCGTGGTGAACAGTCAAGTTAATGTCTTTCAGTCTGCGAAGCAATCCCAGGTCAAGCGTAAACAACGCAAGTCCGATCTCAAGGGCAAAGCTACGCCTACAGAGGTTGAGGTAGAGAAAAAAGATGACATCCGTATCGAGTACCTAAGCTACAAGGTAATTTATGCATCGGTCCTGCGCTACTGATACCAATTTTCCGTAGCGTCTCGTTCCGGGTACGAAGGTACTTGGTCAAGTGATGTCGATACAACCTCTCGCCATCGTGGTCTCGCTGCCTAACCAACTCTTTGCTCATGTTCCCATCACTCAAATCACGTCTCAGCTCACCAAGCGACTAGAGTCAACGGATGACATTGAGGATGGAGAACCTGGTGACGACGAATCAGAGTCTTCTGCCCAGGTTCCAGACCTAACCGACCTATTTCACGTCGGACAGTATGTTCGTGCTGTTGTTATAAGCTCGCATGCTCCCGGTACAACCGATGTAATCGGGCTGGCACGCGTTCGTGATGACGCAGTTCGAAGTAGTCGGAGGGTTGAGCTCAGTCTCCTCCCAGAAAAGGTCAACATGGGTGTACGGAAAGCCGATTTAAGGGCTGGCTATGTGAGTTTCTTTCACAAACGTAATAACCAAGACACTTATCATGCATCAGTCCTTGAGCGCATCTGTGAAAAGTGTCGAAGACCACGGATACATTCTCGATCTTGGTGTACCCGATGTATCCGGATTTTTGCCATTCAGTGAAGCACACAAGAATGGCTCGGAGGATTCAAGACTACATGCTGGAGCACTTGTAAATGTCTCCGTCACTAAAATGTCGTCGAACGGTCGCATCTGCACTCTCACCAACAATCCTGAAGTACTTGCGTCATCTTCGGTGAAGCCTGTCATCAATCTATGTGCCATTCATAGAGTTGACTTTTTCTTAGATATCTGAAGTGACCAACATTTCATCTGTGTTGCCGGGTTTATTAGTTCAATCCCTGATCACTGCCGTAGTTCCGAACGGCTTAAATTTGCAAATCCTAGGCTTCTTTGACGCCACTATCGACGAATTTCACTTGCCTAGCACACACAAATCGCTCAAAGTAGGGAAAAAAGTAAAGACGAGAGTGATATGCGAACTCTCAGAATCAACACCGCCACGATTCATTGTCACACTTGCAGAACACCATATCCGACTTCAGCCCAAAAGTACATCCGAGGACCAACATTTGCACGTTGCCTTCCCTGTAGGCACTGTCTTGGATTCAGTGCAGGTCCGTCGAGTGGAAACAGAGAGAGGGCTGCTCGTAGAGATACAACCTAATCAAGAAGGATTTGTCCACGTGAGCAACTCAGTAGCCAGCATGTTGATCCCTGCTAACGATGTCCAGATTTCACACGTCTCCGATGAGCGCATCCCCTCACTGTCAGAATCATCCGGAACATGGAAATTAAACACTTTTCATAAAGCACGCGTGATTGGCTATCATCCTTTTGACGGCATCTTGCAGCTCTCCCTGCGACCGTCGGTCCTAGAACAACGGTTTATACAGGCTGGCGAAGTGCAAGTCGGCGAGATATTGAAGGGAACGGTCAAACAATTAACGGCTTCTGCGTTGTTTGTGTCTATGGCTGGAAACGTAGACGGAGTGATCTGGCCAACACACTATGCTGATATACCTCTCAAGCATCCTTCAAAGAAATTCACAGTCGGAGGAAGCATAAAATGTCGTGTACGTGCTGCTACCTTCTCATATTTCCTGTTTATTCATCGGATCCAAGGTGCTCGCAGTCGATCCAGAGTGGAATCGTGTTGTGTTGACGGCAAAAAAGACACTGCTGGATACTACGTTACCTATCTTGACCAGTCATTCTGATGCCAAAGTTGGGTTTCTCACTCACGCCGTCATATTTCGGGTAACGGACAAGTACCTCATGGTTGAGTTCTTCAATAATGTCAAGGCCATAGTGCCCGCACTCGAGGCTAGGTATGATCTTTTAATTGCGGTGGGCATAGTCACTTTAATCAGATTTTCGCCAGCGAAACCGGTGCAAAACTTACTGGAGCATACCAACCTGGAAAAATAATCAAAGTGCGCATCATCTCTGTGCATCCAGAAGAACAACGAATCGTGGCCAGCATCCGGCAAGCGATTTCTTCGTTCACTTCAAGTGTGACGGACATATCTGGCGTTCTCATAGGGGACAAGGTCGAGGGTGTCGTCACTCAGCTACACAAGTTGAACGTCGTGCTTTCGCTGAAGCCATCCGATATCCGGGCACTCGTATCCTTCTCGAACTTGGCACATCACCGACACACTACCGTACCAGAGCTCAAGACGTCTTTGCAGCCTGGTGCTTCCATCGACTCACTGGTCGTGGTAGCTCGCAACCCGGAGAAAGGTTTTGTTGTCGTTGGCGGATACTCAAAAAGTGATCAATCGAAGCCGGTTCCACTTTCTATGGACAGCGTCACAGTCGGGCAGATTGTTGGTGGACGAGTGACCAAATATACTCGTTACGGGGCTCATATCAAATTCACCAGCCGTATCTCCGGTTCTCTACATCCGACTGATACTTGCGACGACTACGAAAACGGACTTCTTTTCCCTGCTATAGATTCCGTCGTGAAAGCCGCGGTGGTCGGTGTGGACAAATCGAAGAACCACCTATCCCTTTCCACGCGCCCTTCGAGGATTTCACCAAACGATGCTAAGGAGCCAGTGGACCGCGAAATAAATAGCATTGACGACCTCAAGGTCGGAGACACCGTGAGGGGATTTGTCAAGAGTGTCGCGGACCATGGACTATTTGTGATGCTTGGGAGAGGAATCGATGCTCGGGTTCAGATCAAGGAACTCTTTGATGAAGTATGATTCGAGTTACCTCTCGACGGATAAGATGCTGAGAACAATCGACAGTACATCAAGGACTGGAAAAGTCGATACTCCGTGAACCAGCTGGTCAGGGGACGAATCTTGAGGTATGTGTTTTTTTCGAATGACTGGTCGAAAATGCTGACAGCGCGCTAGCGTGGACGCTACGAACAGGAAGGTCGAGGTGACTTTCCGTTCGGGTGACTTGACACGTGCACCACCCAGTTCACTGGCTTTGTCCGATCTCCGAGAAGGTCAGAAGGTGCTCGGTCGAGTCAAGCGTATCGAACAATACGGCATCTTCATTGAGATTGAGGGTTCAAAGATTAGTGGTCTGTGTCACAAATCTGAGGCAAGTTTACCGAATTGTCTTTCTACCAACTCAGCCAACCATTTCGCCAGCTCTCGGATAACAAGGACGCAGACGTTACAATTGCCCTCCGCATGTTCCGTGAAGGTGATCGCGTACGAGTCTTCATTATTTCTCGCGATCTCGAGAAGAGGCAACTCTCGCTCGGTTTAAAACCTTCTTACTTTGCTGGCGATGAGGATGAGGTGGAGCTAGATTCCGATCACCACGAAGCTGATGGGCTTGGCGTTGTGAGCAAGGCTCACGTAGCGTCCGATGAACGTGACTTGGACGAAGACCTTCCACATGATTCCGGTTCAGACGAAGAAAATATACTCGACGGGTCTGACGAAGAAGACGATGTTACCATGCAAGTTGACCCTATGCCGTCTGACGCCGTCGATTCCCCAAAACTGCCGGGGCCTCATGACATGAATGTTTCATCTCTCAAGATCGACGGTTTCCAGTGGTTTGCGAACGTTATCGAACCCAACGAAGAGTCCCAATCGGAATCGTCGGGGCAAAGTGATAGCGAGGAAGAAGAAGCGGAGAAGAAGAAGCGGAAAAAGCGCAAGGAGATAGAGATGGACGTAACTGCGGATATGCAGACGAAAGTGCCGGATTCGAACGCCGACTTTGAACGGATGCTTCTAGGTTCCCCGAATTCCTCTTTTCTTTGGATCCAGTATATGTCCTTCCAACTGCAACTCTCGGAAATCGACAAGGCAAGAGCCATTGGCAAGCGTGCCGTTGAAACCATACACTTTCGAGAAGAGCAAGAGAAGCTCAACGTTTGGATTGCACTGCTT